>JAPDVR010000021.1:22869724-23169724 GCA_026230005.1 Gila orcuttii | reverse complement strand
ACAATATGATGGTAACAGCGTTGGCACACAACCTAAGAACTCAGTAGGTTTTCTTAATCATATAAATAATACAATATGTCATCTAAGAAACAAAAAATATTAAGAGGGAATAAAGACAAAATTCTAGCCTATATTTCCATATATTTTTCATTAAAAAAAATCGATAATAAAGCAAGGAAAAGTTGGAAACACAGGGGTGGAACAGAATTATTTTAGTATTATTTATAAATATTTTAAAACTTTCATTGTTTCAGAATTTTATTTAAATTTTAGTTTAAGTTTTTGTAATTTAAGTGCTTTTGTCTTTTTTTTTTTTTTTTTTGATTTAGCTTAAATTTATTTTTATTTCAGTTTTATTTTTAGAAATTCTATCCTTCAACTTTTATTTCAGTTGCCACTTGCCAGGGCAATATTACTAAGTTTTTTAAGTTTATAATCTAATATTTAGATTTGATTGTATTATAGCTCTATTTCAATTAACGAAAACTAATTTTTAATAGTTTTAGTTTTAGTTAACAAGAACAACAATGGGGTGGAGAGAAGCCAAACAAGGCATCCTTATGACAAAATACAAATAAATTAATGAATTAAAATGATTTTTGTTGATGTGTTTCCATATGAGGCTAGAATACTATAAAGATGAGATTCACTGCTTTCTTATGTTAAGGCAAACTGACTGTGAAATCAGCCATAAAACCTTCAGACACACAATTGTTCATATTACGCAGTAGCACTACACAATGAGGACACATAATCCAAATCAGCTTATTCTTTCCCTAAAACACACACCCACACACACGCTCATTACTCGCTCGTTGCTGTGTCAAAGATCAAAGCCCAGGGGAGCGACCTCATCACCAAAGCCATGAGACTCTGAGGAGGAGGTGTCATCCCTTCCATCAGATACACTTCCTTCCCTCACTCCCTTCTCACTCTTTACATCCTTCCAAACTCCACTCATCCTTCAGATATTATATTCAGCAACAAAATGACACGAGGCACATGTTCAAGCTCAGAGACCTCATCCTTGTGCACAGAGGCACTCAGCTGAATTATGAATATGAATATCATAATGAATAATGAATGCAGGATAATGTTTTTTGTCCTGAAGCTGTGCAAAAAGGGATGAGACTTGCAGATGTAGGACAAGGGTTTTGATTCTACACTGGTTTGTGGTAAAGGCTGGCTTGTTTCTTAATGATAATCTTTCGATAATTTGCAGCGGTAATGCAGCTCTCTGTTTTATTCACTTTCTAATATATTGTTAGGACCGTTTAGGTGAATATTAGAAATTGTTACTAATTAAATGCAAATGTTTTTGTGATTAGAGAAATACATTTACACATAGGCCTATATTTATTTGAGATAGAATCAACTTTTTCTTTTACGTTTTCTTATACATTTTAACATAATCTCAATAAGTACAATATATCAGCTGATTAATTCCATGAATTCTATATTCATTAAAAGGATTCGTAAACGTGTTCTATAAATGTTCATACGTAAATAATTTACATTTTAGATACATTTTTATTGTAAATGCAAATTGCAAGTAAATGTTAACATTTCATAGAATACATAAGAATACTCATGAGATCATGTTTACAAATCCTTGAAGGATTTCTTTTTTGTGTAGGGCTGTACATGTACCTACACTTCTGATGAAAAGGACAGTTATTTCCTTCTCCAACCAGAAATAACACCTAGAAAACAATTGCGCACTGAGCAATACTTTCCAGGATATTCATTCCACTGAAGCTCATAAAACTACTCATGAAATGCTGACTCAAGAGGACCAACGTCTGTTTCTTCCCTGGAACTCAGAGAATGACATTTGATTCAATGTTCACATAACACATTGTATCTTAGCATTTATCTTATTTCCTGTATAGCTCAAATGGTAGCACAAGGTAGCTATAGCAACTACAAAATCATAGTATTTGATTATTCGAAAATATGCTTTGGATTAAAGCTTCAGCCAAATTCATAAATCTAGATACATTAACAAAGGACAGAAATGAAAATTTTGCTATTGCAAATATGTTGTAATGATGTGACCTAGAGCATGTTGGACCATGATTCATGTTGCCTGGTGGTTTATATCACACATTGAGAAATCTGGAAATAACAACTTTTAGTGAATATATTTAGTCATGGGTTGACTGTCTGATCATCCTTTGATTTATACAAGCACTAAAAACAAACCAGCTACAAACATAAGCACAGGATGAAGTAAGTTGTGGTAAAGTGCCATAGATACCCGGATTAAATTTTACTCCAGTAAAAGTATAAATAGGCCCAATCTTTTTACATTTCTTCTTGAGTAAAAGTACAAAAG
The DNA here is from genome assembly GCA_026230005.1 of Gila orcuttii. Lineage (NCBI taxonomy): Eukaryota > Metazoa > Chordata > Actinopteri > Cypriniformes > Leuciscidae > Gila > Gila orcuttii. The sequence goes on along the minus strand of JAPDVR010000021.1, from coordinate 23,167,386 downwards.
TACTTACTTTTGAATATATTTAAGCATCTAAAGTCAAATTACTTATGAATATGGACTTAGGTTATAGCTCAGTCTGACATTGTTATAAATTATGAGCTAGCTAGCGCACTTGACCTCTGAGGATCCTATTACATGGTTCTTGGAAGATTCAGTGATTTGATTACTTCAGACTCGCTGTGACCGGATCATGAATCAGTGAGTTGTTAAAGATAGGGTATAGGCAATTTTTTTTATAAACACTTTTTATTATACTGGTTGAAACTCTCTTCACTGATCGTGAATAGCTGATAGCAATCAATAATAGAAAAGTTGTGAATATTAAAATATGTACATAACTTCTGTGGAAGAAAATAAAATCATTGCAAGTAAGTGCAACTGTCATAGGGCAGTAACAGGCTAGTGACTGACGTTAGAGCGCCTGCCTTCCATGCCGGAGACCACGGTTCGAATACCGCTCAGGGTGGTTACATAAGGCTATACAGAGTTGTAGACAGTCACTGAGCACCACAAAGAAACAGCAGCTGCCTTGTACAGTTCCTCCTGAACCAAAATAACAAGCATATGCTGTGTTTGCACCATGTCGTAACCATAATTGCAAGATGGCAACCCATGACGTTCTACCCGGAGCTGTTCACGTCCTCAGACTTTGATTTAAGTGTTCCTATGTCAACACTATCAACACCGAAATTAATCTGCAGCAGTCAGGTGGTACAAATAGAGCTCTGTAAGTTGTTTATGTTCATTATTATTGTAACATTATGTGTTTTGAGACATGAGGTAGTTTAACACTAGGCTTGTTTGAGATCAGCGCGTAATGCATGCCGGTTAGAAATGTGTCCGAGTGCGGTCCGCCTTGCTCTGATGTCATGCTGACGTGTGTCAAAAAGCTCTCGCGAGCGCAAGGCGCATGTGTCAGATTCTGCAGCCGCGCGCAGTTGCTCTCCATCGACTGCACTGATCAAAAGCATGATGGGAAACGACTTGCTGACGACACAGCTGAATGTTGATTGGTTTAAACAACCGTGATGTATTGTTCTCTTTTAAAATGTTTGATTTTAAAACTCGGATATCATGTTTTATGTGTATATGTTATGTGTGAACATTCCCAAACTCTCGGACAGTGCGATCTCTATGGGTTATGCAATGTCATTTTATTATATAAAAAAACACATAGCCTATGTCTGTATTAAAGAAAAAATGATTGATTGATAAACACTTATTTGGAATGGAATTAAGGCGAGACACTGCAGGTGAATAGGATAAAATTTTTTACTTACAGATATCACCATGAAACTTTACCAGTTGATTACTCACATAAATAGGAGAACAAAATGTATTGCAAGTTTTCTGTAATTTTATGTTTAGATATGCTAATCAGGCTATATCTAATTAAATATGCGCTAATTTGCATATATTTTGAAATGACAAATCTGACCATTGAAAAAAACAAGGTTCAAAATTATTTTAGCATTTTGTTGATATATTCAATGAAAAGACATTTTCAGAGGGGATTATGAATATCTCCTTTTGTTACCCTGTAAATCAGAAAATACTGCCAATACAGCCTTAAAAAAATTATTTCCGCCCTATTTTTAGGCATAAAATGTCATATAAATCAGGCCAAGAATGATATATCAACAAATCCCTCTGAACAAACCTTCAAAATATAGTTAGGAATAAGACTGTAAAGTTTGGTGTATGTAGGTGCTACAGAAGTGGAAAATCGTCACTAGAAGTGTGAGAAAAAACTCATTTTGAGAAAACGGCCTTTAAAGATTTGTATGGCAAAATTCCACTAATTTCTATTGAAAGCCATGAATTACAGACAAAATATGCTTTACGTCCAAGTAAAACCCATGTATCACACTGTTTAACATGCAAAACTCATTATTGCTTCATCCATCACTGATCATAACATCCAAAACAACACATCAAAACAACATATCACCAGTACATCACCTAGGTGAATATGTCTCTGCCTGACGTACTCACAACCACTTTAGGATCCCACAATTACAGATTTGTTTGGTATTATATAGTAATTATATTATACAAAAACTGAAATGTGCTGTGTAATTTAATTGTTTTGTATATATAGTGTGTAAAGTATAGTATATGTGATGTATGTATATAATGGCAGAGCGCGTCACGTGACGACTCTGAACGAATCACGTTGTCAGAAATTGGCATCAGCCAGTGAGATTGCGCATTTCGAGTTAAATCGCCCGTTTTACTTCCATGATTGGTTGCTGATAAACAGGAAATGACCATATTTGGACGACAGTGTTGCGCAGGAGAGAGAGAGTTTCTAACGGTGTGTGTGATGACAGTGTGCAGATCGCGATCGCAGAGCAGCATGTTGATTTAGAATGCCAACTTTTGAGGAATTTAGGCGAAATCTACACACGCAAACAGACAAAGTGTAGTAAAATAAAGACCTAAATGTGTATTTTGGACTTTTTTTCAGCACAAGTCTGAAAGAAGACATGCTATTGAAAACGATGTTTTTGCCTGCCGTGTCTCGCCTTAAATAACAAGTACTTTGGGTGTCTTGTTCATTATATTTATTTTCATATAAAAGCAACAGAACTTAAATTACATCCAGTTTATTAGCAACACTGTGCACGAGCGTGAATCCCGCGATATCCATCATTGATCTCGCAGGTGTCTGATCCGCATGCGAGAAGAGAGAACTGTCCGGCTTGCCTGCGCTTTTTTCACTCCTCCTCTCACTGCAGCCGCCTACTCTCGAATACATTTCAGGCGAGGAAAGGCGCATAGCAAACAAGCCTAGTGTCTCTCGTGACACTTTGCAGGCTCTGCTGTGTGCGTTCATGTGTTTTGAAGGAGGCGTGGGTGGCTTTGGAGATGCTCTGAAGAGAGGGTGGGATCTCATGCTTTCAAAGCTAACTTGCTATTGCTAGCCGCTGCGAAATTGCCTACCTTTAACTGCTGCAACCAGATTAGATCAGTTGAATTCACAGATCAAAAACGTAACTATATTACAAGGTGGTGATTTTGTATGAATTTGTACAAAGTGAATTGTATGAAAACATCATTTTTAGGGAAAAAACCTTTTGAATGTCCACACCTATATCCGTCACTGGGGCATATAAGCAGATACGAAAATGCACGAATGAGATTGTACAAATTCATACGAGTTAGCCACTAATTCGCCAAAATGAATCAGTGCGAACTGTGAACCGGTTCAAATGGTTTATCGAAAAGAATCGACTCAAATAATTGAATCCCTCACAAATCTGACATAGCTATTAAGAGGGTTTTGATTTCTCCAGCTCAAAAATAAAAAGGACAGAAATGTTTTTCTTAAATGTAGAGAAAAACATCAGATATGCTTCTGGATGTAATAAAGGTAGTAAAAGTAAAACATTCTGTGTTTATTTGTTCTGTTTGGCAGAGAAAACTGGTTAGACCAGCAAATGGTGCATTTTACAGTAAGTGCATATAAAACATTTGAAGATAGATATATCTCATCTTGCCTTTAAAGGAATAGTTCACTTAAAAATTAAAATTCTGTCATTATTTACTCACCCTCAAGTTCTTTCAAAACTGTACAGATTTCTGTCTTCTGCTGAACACAACGGAAGATATTTTCAAGAATGTCGGTAACTAAACAGTTGATGAACCCCATTGACTTCCATAGCAGTAAAAAAAATTACAATGGAAGTCAGTGGGGTACATTTTTTCATTTACAAAAGGATTTTTTAAGATTATGTGGAAATGATTTGAATATGCATGAAAGAAATCTCTTTGGTATGATGTTGAACTTGTTGCTTATGTTCACAGTGGTTCTTTAGGGGGAAGGGCGCTAATGTTACACCCTGAAGCCAAATGTTTAACCTCATTTGCCTCATTACATCTCCAGCTAACAGATAATATGGAAAACTCTAAGCAAGGTAGCTCAGCCTGATAATCCTGTCACGATACTAAAACTGGAAGCCATTATTATCGCCAAACGTTTGGCTGTGCCAGTTTGAATCGGGAAACCAATAGTGAGAAGCTCTAATTGGTGTGTAATGCAGGTCATTGTCCCATCATCCATCAGGGCCATCATGGAGTGCATCATCTGACATCATGTGCACTGTTCAGAAGCATAACATCATTGAACAAGAGCCAGTAGAAGAGGAGAGGGTCCAGATCAAACACAAACCACACATGAAATGATCGGAAAAAAGAGCAGCCCCACTTCTAATGAAAGGCGGTGGGAGAATGACCCATTTACCCAGCATGCCCTGGGGGGGGGGCTGAAAGGAAAATACTGTCTTATGGTGCCAGTATGCAAAGTAGGTTGGATGTGAATGGAAGAAGGAAAGGAACAGGGAAAGAGGTGGCTCAGTAAACCAGTACACTGGCACTGTATGTATGGCATCCGCTCTTGGCCATATTTTGAGGGCAGAGCTTGTTAGGTTCACCCTCATATTTATGGCCTCCCAGGCGTTGGCGTAAAGAGAGTGAATGATATATTATCATTAAAGTAGTGCTCTTGCAGATTTTGGCATGAGAAGGCAATTCCCTACAAGACTGAATGAACCACACACAGAAAGTGATGAAGCATCTCTTTAAATTTGACAAAAATATCTCATTGCTAGGTCCATTTTTCAGCATGGTGAAGTCAAGTCAAGTCAAATATATTTATATAGCGCTTTTCACAATACAGATTGTATCAAAGCTGCTTCACAGTATCAATCAAAACAAATTAACAATGTTTGTTTATTACTGGAAAAAAGACATCCAAGTTTGGTAGAGCTGATCAATGGTATGATTGGTTAATTAATTTGAATATCCCCAACTGAGCAACCCAAAGGCAACCGTGGCAAGGAACCGAAAAACTCCATCCAGTGACCTAATGGTGTCCTAACACTCCATCAGATGACCCAATGGAGAAAAAAAACCTTGGGAGAACCCAGGCTCAGTCGGGGGCCAGTTCTCCTCTGGCGTTTATGAACTAGAGGCCGAATTTACAGTTACTGTAAGATAAAAAATGTATATGAATGCCTGGCTAAATAGCTGCGTCTTCGGTCTAGTTTTAAACTGGGAGAGCGAGTCTGAGCTACGAACAATATCAGGAAGGCTATTCCAGAGCTTCAGAGCTAAATGTGAAAATGCTCTGCCTCCTTTGGTGGATCTGGATATCCTAGGAATGACCATAAGCCTCGAATTTAGTGATCTTAAAGAGCGCGATGGATTGTAAGGCGATAGAAGATCCGTTAAATAGACTGGAGCTAAACCATTTAGAGCTTTATAAGTCAAAAGCAATACCTTGTATTTAATACGGAACTTTATAGGTAACCAATGAAGTGATGATAAAATCGGTGTTATATGATCATATTTTCTTGATCTAGTAAGAACTCTAGCGGCTGCATTTTGGACTAACTGTAGCTTGTTTATTGAAGATGCAGGACAACCAGCTAATAAAGCATTACAGTAATCTAGTCTCGAGGTCATGAATGCATGAACTTACTTTTCTGCATCAGAGACTGATAGCATATTACGTAGCTTAGCAATGTTTCTAAGGTGGAAAAAGGCTGTTTTTGTAACATATGAAATATGCTTTTCAAAAGACAGGTTGCAGTCTAATGTAACACCCAGGTCTTTTACTGTAGCGGATAAAGTAACAGGGCATCCTACTATGTTAAAGTCGTGCTGTGAAAGGTTTTGTGGACGTTTTTTAGAACCGATAAGTATTACCTATGTCTTGTCTGGATTTAATAAAAGAAAATTACGCGTCATCCAATCTTTTATATCTTTAACACAATCTGTCAATTTGGATAATTTAGCGTATTCATCTGGCCGTGATGAAATATATATTTGAGTGTCATCAGCATAAAAATGGAAACTAATTCCATGTTTCCTTAGAATATTACCAAGTGGCAACATATATATTGAGAATAATAAAGGGCCTTACACCGATCCCTGTGGCACTCCATAGTTTGCCGAAGTTATAATCGATATTTCACCATTTAAGTAGACGAAATGGTAGCGGTCAGATAAGTATGACCTGAACCAGCTTAATGCTTGTCCTTGAACACCAGTGTAATTTTGTAGTCGACCTAAGAGTATTGTGTGATCTATAGTATCGAACGCAGCACTAAGATCAAGTAAAACTAGTACTGAGATACAGCCTTGGTCCGAAGCTAAAAGTAAATCATTTGTGATTCTAACAAGCGCAGTTTCAGTGCTATGATGTGGCCTGAATCCAGACTGAAACTTTTCATAGATGTCGTTTTCTTGCAAGAAAGAGCCGAGTTGAGCGGACACAACTTTTTCTAATATTTTTGACATAAATGGAAGATTCTAAATGGGTCTGTAATTTGCTAGGTTATTTGGATCTAATTGTGGTTTCTTAATAAGAGGTTTTATAACTTTCAGCTTGAACGTTCTTGGAACATGACCTAAAGATAAAGATGAGTTAATAATATTGAGAAGAGGCTCTTCCACTATAGGTAACACTTCTTTCAGTAGTTCAGTTGGTATAGGATCTAATAAACATGTTGTTGTTTTAGATGAAGTGATAAGTTTATTTAACTATTTTTGTTCTATGGTTGTAAAGCATTGTAATTGTTCTTGCGGGGTGATAATTGCGGCCGAATTATAAGGCGCGAGCAAAGATCGAACGTTTACGATTTTGATTCTGATGCTTTCAATTTTCTCGGTGAAGAAGTTCATGAAATCATTACTACTAAACTGTAACGAGGTATTTTGTTCAGACGACGTCTGTTTATTTGTTATTCTAGCCACGGTATTAAATAAGTCTGTGGTTTCATTTACAAATTTACAAAAAGTAAACATTTTATTCTAAAACAAACAACAAACAAGTTATGAAAAGATATATATTGTGTTTTTTTAACTGATTAAGCACGCTCACAATTAAAAAACATAACAGACGGTGTATGTGTGTGTGTAAGTTTCTTGATTTAGTAAATAACTGATATGCTTTTTTGTAAATAAACTGTAAGCGAGTTTCATCTGTTTGGATGTGGATATAGATGTAGGCAATGGGAAGCAGACTGATTCAAGCTAACGGTCAGTAGGGTCATTTCTCCTTCAATCTTCATCTTTGGCTTTTTGTTGTTAAGGGACAAGACAATGCAAGAAGCATAGAATGGGAAGGGCAAAGACAAATGGCATATGAGTTTTCTCTAGAGAGCAAAAAATGCTAAATTTGAGCATATAATAGGACTGAGATGGAGGAAGGGGTCTAGGAGATAACAATGGTGTAACGACAATAGCAGGGGGGATGTGTCCTCTCGTTTTAAGCCGTGTTTAGTTGGGGGTGCTCAGGGACACGTGCCACTCTTGGTAGGAGGGGACTGGGTGGAATTGAGGGAACACAGCCAGTGGTGCCCAATCTGGCCCTTTGCTTTGTTCTGCCAGCTGTTGGTGTCACGGTCAACACCCGAGAATCAATGGACCCCCAAAGGGACAGTCACCACCTTAATACTCATTAACACACATATCTCTGCTAGGGAGGGGTTGATTTATCTTGTAATAGTGAGGCTTCCAATTGAAAAAAAAAATGATCAAACATAACATGTTTTATTAAAAGTGCTCTACAGGAGATTTGTAGGGCAAAAATAATTATAAAATTACATTATTAATAGTTGAAAAACTGCTCTGCATGTAACTTGCAATTTTAGGTTTCAACCACAGAAGGCGATAGTGAGGCCAAACATCCATAGTGCAGCAGTGATTAATGATTATTTATCTAGCATGATCCTACATTTATATTATAAACTTAAGAATCACAAGAAAATATGTACTTTTGCACATAGAATTGTGAAAGAAAAGACCTATGTTCCCTCCACTCTTTCCAGCATTCAAAACAGAGATTTCAGTGCAGTGACAAAGAAAAGAAGATATCATCTGGAGGTGTTACAATTGACTAAATAAATGATACCCTAAATGAGGCATTTACTGTAGGCTTATAGGCTTATATGCGTGACAGTGTTTTATAATCGTTAATCAGTGTTTTTGTTTTCGTTTTATAATCGAAAGAGTTCCGGACTTTTTAATGGTAAATGGCAATTTTTCCATTAAATGGAGGTAGTATCATTTAAAGCTTGCAGTCATAAAATCATGAAGAGTTTTCTTGTTTTCCAGCCATGGATTCCCTCAGCAATTTCCTATGGGTTTTTGCCAGCTTTTGATTTACGAGGGAAATAAGATCTGTGGTTAACATTAGCCAACTTGAAGACTTTAAGGTTTTTCGATAACATAAATTAGACAGTACCTCAAGATTTAATTTTGCGATTGTTAAAAATGTCAGTTGGTAATTAAATAACTACCACAAGAATGTGAGTTTATGTGCTTGACAAATCAGACAATCAGCGAAGTCCTTTATAGCAACTCAACACCTAACAGTTTCAAATTTCACATTTGAGAATGGACTGTGTGTAATTTATGTTGTAGATCTAAATGTCTGATGTAATTTTTTTCCTGTTTGTGTTCAAAGCATCTTCATCTTAACCATAACAATGAAGCTCCTTATTTGTTCGTCACATTTGAAGACATGTGAGGCTTACTGCTGCCATCTAGAGGCTTCTGAAGCTTTCCACAATCACACAAATGAGCCGAGCTCTAACTACTCCTGTCAAAAAGACCTTAATGCCCTGTTCTCTTTAATTTAATCACTGTCTTGTAAACAGTCTGCAACTGGATTGACAGCTTTAGTTTGAGTCGCATCCAAAGAAAACTGTCCCATTTTTTATTTTTGTCGTTGGTTTTAGCTTAAAGTGACAGTGACAGCCTATGGGTGTTGTCATCTACACACCGTAGCTGGTTCATTATGCTTGAATGGCTGATGAAAACAGATCAAGTTCAGTTGTACAAACAAATGGGAAAAGATAAGCACTGATCAGGTACTTTCAGGTTAATTAGAGGTCAAGCGTAAATATCTGCGCATGCTTCAGTTTTTTTTAACACGTGGTTATGAAGAGTAGATTAGTATGTCTATAAACCAAGCACTGTTAAATGAATATGCTTGTTTAAAAATAAATTAAGCTCTATCAATATCATCTGTGACATTCTGCTGATATATTACGTTGGGATATTCTTGTCGTTGGGAACTTGTGATGGATGGAGTGGAGATGGACAAGGTGAAACATTTCTAAACAAAAGGACTGCTGCTCTCCTGGTTATGAGGTTATTTGTAAATAGTAGTTTACATATATTCCATATTTTAGCTTAACCTTTTGCCATTTTTTAACTTGGCTTGAATATCAATTGTCAACATCATACTTTTTTAAAATAAATATAGGCCTATGGATTTTCTATGACTGGTAACTTTCTAATACTTTATTTATGATATTTGTAATATAAAAATACAGCATCAGATGGAATCACAGTTTTTATAGAAATGGTGTATTATTCATTTTTAATCAATATATTTAAGATTGCAGGTAGCAAGTTACATCACATACATTTTTTGGTATTCATGTGTGTATCATTGCCTTAACCCAAAGACTTGCATTGATTTTCCCCCCTCTTTTTCGTGTGTGTGTGTGTGTGTGTGTGTGTGTGCGTGTGTGTGTGTGTGTGTGTGTTTGTGTGTGTGTGTGTGTGTGTGTGTGTGTGTGTGTGTGTGTGTGTGTGTGTGTGTGTGTGTGTGTGTGTGTGTGTGTGTGTGTGTGTGTGTGAAAGATGATGTTGATAGAGATTCAGCTGTATTCAACATTCCAACAAGGCACTGACCAAAACAACAACAAAAATGTTTTGTCACAACAAAAATGTTGCATAAAGCAGAAGAGCATGACACCTGCAGTTATTGCTTACAAATTCTCACTTTTCTAAAACACTTTTGTAAGGGGTATACAGTCAAAGACCCAGAACCAGATGTGAAGAATGAAGACCCAGAGTCAGAATTATAAAAAATTAAAGAAAAGATTTTCTGAAGATAGTTTGCAGTTTCATCAGCAGAAGTCAGCTTCAAGACTCACACAAGAGTTCGTAGGCCGCCCCACTTACAGTCACAAAGATCACAGCAGTTATACCATTCACCAAGGTCTAAGCTACATCATTGCTTACAGGGATGAATGATTCTCATTGGCTAAGAAATAGATAAACACAGTAATTTTCCACACATATACAGATAGACTGAAGCATATCTCCATCGATTATGCAGCTGAAGGTAGACACGTCGTGACCTTCCAGGTCGCAGATTTGGGTTGCTGGGCGCCAGCATGTCCAGAACAACAACTCAGTCAATCTCAAATAATGCCAGTGGTTCCTTAACCTGTAACCAAGAAGACTTACACACAGCTTTTCCAAGGTTGGATTTGGCCAGGCTCTTACTATAAACAGGAGAGTCCTCTCAAAACATCAAGATAATGCGTTCTTCCTCTCAAGGATAAACTTTAGTCTAACTGGAAAGTAAGGCTTTAACAAAGAAATGGTCCCAGAAACTATTGGCTTCAATGACCCCTATATGTTTTAACACGTTGAAGAATTTTTTCAATCATAAAACAAGTCCATATTTCATTTCTGGAAGCTGGGATAAATAAGCAAGCACTGTTACTGCATTCAGATATCAAATACAGACATTAAAGAATACATGAAAAGAACATTTCAGTAATCACACTGGTAAATTTTATAACAAAGTAAAATCTCCAGAGAAGTCATTCAACTCATTTGATATTTAGAAGGAAAAATAATGATTAATACCTTAATTATAATCAATCATTAGGCCTACATATACATTGAAGCAGCAGTGGATTCCAATCCACCCCCTTCACTTTCTAAAAGTGTCTCAACTGATAGTAGGAAATTTGAAGAATGTACAATTAAGGAAACCATTTTACCATATTTGATTACCCGAGCAACATATTTCTCTATATATGGATATATATGGCAGATGGATATTTCACAGCAGGGTTGTCCTTATTTGACCCTTAACAGGGAGTATTCCTCAATATTTTTCTGATGTCTTTTTCCATCTTTCACAGCTAGTGGAGCATTGAAATATATTCCCATTCGCAAGCTCACTGCCAGACTTCTGAGGCAGACTTTAGTTCGGGTTGCATTGGGCTAAACCCAGATCAGGACTGGGCATGAGCCAGATGAACTCCCGCCTCTCTCTCCCCCTCATGTTATCTTCAGGGTCGCTTCCATTTCCTGTTCTCTGAAAGTTTGATTCCAAGAACTGTAATCATAAATAAAATTGTCTATGGATTCAAAAACAAGTCTTTAGGGGATGAAAACTAAATATGATAAAAACTGCCAAAAAAAGTACAACATTAACAACAACAACAAAAATAAAAAAGCACAGAGTGTTGGATATACTAAGAGTTAATCTTCACCACTGACGTCCCAGTGAACAGTAAAGTCACATGCTTGTCTCAGATTGTTTACTTGCACAGTCTCTCACAGTTTAAAATCCCTACTAAACTCAATACCACCCACCAGCTCGCTCTCTCTCTCTCTCTCTCTCTCCTTTCTCCACCCACCCTTTTTTCATGGTCAGTCTTGAAACAGCCGTGGGGAAGCAGTGGGGAAAAGTATCAAATTAAGCAAGTGTGCACATTTTCTTTTTTGTACATTTTTGTGATTTTGTCATCGTCTAGTCTCTCAGGAAAACTGTGAGTACGATGAGGGAATTTTCTAGAAGCAGCAGGGGGAGAAGGGTAGTAACCATGGACTGAAAAACGGGGGAAAATGCATCTGTGCACGTACTTTTACTAACTGTCAAAAATACTTTTCCAACGATGCAATGTTTAAAAATGCTGCAGTAAGACTGAATAATCTTTATGCTTTGATAAAAATGTATGAAAAGACCAGCTTTCAACAGATATGCAAACAGATGAGTTAAAGCATTTACATAACGACTTCTTTGCTTTTACTCTCTGTTGTACATGACTATACTTTCTGTATTTTTACAAAATAAACTCATTGTAAAATAATGTATATTAAAAAAAATGTATAGAGATATAGACATGAAAATATATTTGACATTACATTACATATATTTTAGAGCAAAATACTGCAGATACCTGACTTTTATAGATCATTTGTTAAGAGTTCAGTGTATAGGGGTCAGTGGTTTGAGCTTTTGCCAGTTTCGTCCATTTTAATGACAGGATATTTGTGTCTCTCCCGCTGCACATGGAGGGTGCAGAAAGTTTCAGCTTTGATAATAAAGAATTAAAAAAAGTTTCATCGTTGCACAGATGAATAAAGAATGTTGTATTATAGCATGACCATTTGCATTTTAAATAAAATAGGGAAAAAAACATTAAATAATAAAAAATATGGTAACACCATACTAACATAAACACATGTATTGTACTGTAACATTGTTATTTATTAATCTTTGGTAATGTTAGTTAATAAAAATACAACTGTTCATTGTTCGTTCGTATTAGCTCAAGTCCATTAAATAATATTAACAGATTTGTTGACTCTTGTCAACTATTGTAACGGAACCTCATTGTAAAATGTTACCAATAATTATTATAAAGATTTTTATGTGGCTCTGTTCAACCAAACTCCAGACTTCCCATCCAACTGTGTAGCAAGACTGTGTATCATGAACGTGTGGATGGTGGTGACTTACTGTAATTAACAGCAAAAGATGATTACGTGACCAGACTGTACAAGCTAGGATTTGGATTTGATCCAGAGCAGGAGGAACTAAAGCATCAGGAAGTTTATATACCTTTATCGACAGTATAGCAAAAGGTCCTAAACTCAAGACATTCCCCTTTACTTAGGGCTTTGACAGTACTAAAACTACTGAAGACAATAGAATCATCACAAGTTAGTCCACAAAGATGAGAGTAGTCATACATCAAACAACTTTAATAAAATAACAGCAGGATCAACATAACAGTATGTATCTAAACAACACCAGACAATGAACAGTAAGAACTGAAGGGCTTAAATACTCAGGCTAATGAACCGTACAAAACAGGTGTGCTCTAATTAGTAACATACTTAGTAGCCATGACAACAAATGATGGCGGGAATATATAAGAACAAAGACAAGCAAACTAAACTTACTCCATGAAGAAAAAGAAAGTGAAACAAAGGTAAAACGTGACAAGAATTAAATGTAATACGCAAGCATACGGAGGTAGTTAAGAGGATGACATTCAACGTGGTTTTAAGAAGATGCAGGCTCCAGCTAATAATGTATAGATCAGTCTAAGAAGCTAAACACCATTTGCATTATATTTAACTCAATCTGCCAGGTGCTGTGGTCTTTCAGAGGGGTTTTGAGATGCTGCACTTGACAGTGGGACGTGTAGGGGGGCTTTTGTCCAGACGGGGAGTGGCTGCATTCAGCTCCAGCAGTGTCAAGATGGCCAGCCACGGGCATGGTAATGTCATATACTTTACGTCTGAAAAGCCTGCATTTTTCTCTCAATAGTCAATTGATTATTTCTTTCTGTTCTCTCAGGTGATGTGACCGAACAGGCGGACATGTCTGTACCCATGTACTGGGACCGTCTGGACACTCCTCTTCCAGACAAACCATACCAAGACACCCTCAGTGATGCAGACAAGAGCCTGAAGCAGAAGGAGAAAGGCCCCTGGAATAACCTCTCCAGAGAGGAGAAACTTGCCTGTTGGTACACCTCTTCCTTTTTGTCCGTTCTTCTTCTGGTCCTGTGTTTTTTATTTAGTACTTTGTATTCGAAGGTAAACTAACATATAGAGAACAAATTTTATGTGACTTTCCATGTATAGTTTCGTGAGTCAATCTAAATTCTTATAGTTGATAGATGAAATCCTGATACGCGAGACACCCTGGTTCGTGGTATGTGATGTAAACCCAAGGCTATTGGCTAATTAAAAAAAAAAAAAAAAGCACTTTGATGCATCCAACTTCAAGATCTGGCTATTTTATTGGGTTATTAAGGGAAGTTTTCCTGACAGGGCAAAGCACAGTACAGACAAAATCATCGAGAACAATTAAAATATATATATTTTTTTATTTATCTAATGTGATCCTCAATGGCAGTGTACAGGATGATGTTTAAAGAGTCATTCGCTGAGATGAAGAAACCAACGGGTGAGTGGAAGACTGTGGTGGGTGGCATCTTTTTCTTCATTGGTTTCACTGGCCTGGTTGTTCTGTGGCAAAGGTACTATGGTAAGAGATCATCCTTTTTTTTCTTTTTTTTATTCAGTGGTTACTTTTAATATTAGGATTAAACCTAGGTCTGTTTAGGTTCAACTCTTTTGCTTTCTCAGTGTATCCTCCCCATCCGCGTACCCTTGATGATGAATGGCAGGCCAAGCAGGTGAAGAGGATGCTGGACATGCGGGTGAACCCTGTGGAGGGCTTCTCAGCCAAATGGGACTATGAGAAGGGCCAGTGGAAATAAATGTAGGGAATGCAGCTGTGAGTGTCACGTCAACACCTTGCCAATTATCTGCCATTTGTCTCTGGCAGTCTTCATGCCATCCTTTATGCAAACATATGAATACTATCCTAGATGATTGGCATCAATCTAAAATCTGAACAAGTATCAGTGAGACAGTCCACAACACTGAATGAGTCACAAGTGTTAATTCTTGACTAACAGAAATAAAACCTAAAAAATAACATCTTGTGTGTCTTTGTATTCAACAAGATAAACCGACACATAATAACCAAAAGAGATGTCTTGTGAATTCAAATGGGTCTTTAATTTTATTTAAATGATATTAGACATTTTAAAAAAAGTTTTAAGACATAAAACAATTAATTCAGGGGTGAAGCTGTTTAAATAAACCTAAAACCTTAAAAAAATATTTTTTATTTTTGTCCCCTTATGTTGAAGGTTAAGTTGGCTAAATACAAACACAATGAGCAACAAATACACTTCAAAAGAAATTATGGAGTTTAAGGCCATAGGAAGGAACAATATGCGTTTACACGAAATATAAATAATTTCAAATCCACAAACGCCTTAAATATTTTCACTAATCTATGATGAGCTAGTCTAATTGTTATTTAAGTTATCTAGTTTACATAGTGTCGTGCCAATGCTGGTACATTTCACTCTTAAGCATACTGTCAAACTCCTTAACACAAACTCACATGACAGACAAACATAGCATGCAAGCAGCAAATTTCATAACACGGAATGTATTCTGTGAAATCAGTGTCTATAGAGCAGCAAAAGGTGTAAATGTCGGTTTCAATCTGCTAAGACTCGCCAACTATAAATGTTTACATCGTTATTTCACTCGCAACTTGAGTTTAAAGGGGCCTTACCGGATCTAATGTTGCCTAATAAAACCTCTTTTCATTTCAAAGTCATAATTGCAAACATAATAGCAAATCCAGATTGTAACAATTGTCAAATGTAGCCTTAGCCTAATGTATGTTATTGTAAATTATCGTCATTGAGTTATTGTAAACAAAGCAATTGGCTATTTCAGAAAAGCTGAATTTTTTAAACGAGAAGGATTGAATAATGAGTAATACATTATTCCCTCTTTGGATTATTGAGCACAGATTAATCGTTGACAAAAAAAAAAAATATATACGTTTATGTGTATTTTAAAACAAATCCTAGAGCTGAGGGAAATTTCATTTAGTTCCTCTGGGAGTGAATCGGGAAGAATACATATTTTCTCATACCTGCTTAATGTTAACTTCCCGCGGAGCCCTACGGCAGACATCTCTTTTCTAGGTTAGTTCTCAGAGGACGTACCGTTTAGGATTGGCATCTTTTGATTGACGCACCAAACGATATCGGCTTCCCCACGTGATATCCAAGCGGGGTTGAAGGCCTGTACCACCACTGCTTTCATCACTTCTGTTTGAATTACCCCGCTCGTCAATCATTACTAGTCGAAAAAAGCCGAGGAATATTCATCTTGACGTCCTGTTTGAATAACTGATGGTTTGAAGCCTAAATATAATTTCTCCACATCTCCGAGCGCTTTAACGAGTTTGACACGAGCCGAGCGTAAAGCAGCAGGTGCGCGTGCGGATTGACACTCGCGTTTAACGTCTCTGACAGGAAAGCGTTTAAAATGAGATTCGACAGGAATCAGGAGCTGTGAGAAGACGGAGAAGATTAGAGAGATTTATCCCAACTATTCTAAGGTTTGCTTTTGAAAACATGAATTACAATAAAAAATAAACGATGAAGCATAAATTTCACTCTTTAACAGTTAAAAACAATGAGTTTAGTCAAATACTTTTTTTTTTCCACGGCAGCACCATGATGTTATCTGACCCCAATATATGTCAGTCAGCCAGGGTTCAAAACATTGTGGACCATTACACGGTAAGACCCAACTCAAAAAATCTATGAATGCTCTAATATCTGTGGAAATAACATTTACACTTGGAAATGTGAATGCTAAAAGACCAGAATCGAGATTAGCATTTTAGTTTGACATTTGCAGCACATTTAAATGTACAGAGCCAAACTAACTTTTGCTTACTGAAAAAAACCACTGGATATGTAATTTTATACCTCAGATTCCAAATAAAACAAAAACTCAATGACTATAAGCTTGTTACAAATGCTAGGCCAGTATTCCCATAAGTGGTTGCATCCTCATTCCAAAGACCATACAAGACACCAAGCACTCTTGTGGCAATATGGTTTAATCTAATTACTTTCAGCTTAAAGTGTTACATTTTCTGTGTATAAAACACAGTTAAGTGTAGTCACAGGTACAACAGGAGTGAACTACTCACTCCTTGTGTATCCGTGTCTCCTCTAACTCTAGTTACAACAATCTCAAAGGTATAAAGAGTTATACGTGATACCACATCTGAAGCTGAAACTTAGGTTTAATAAGGTTTAATAAATCAAGCGGCACCAAACATACAGAACTTTCTCTCAAACTGTTGGCCGTCTCATAACTGTTGGTCCTTTAGACATTTTAGATGCTTTAGAGGCCTGTGCAGGTAGTCACACACATTTAACTCTCAAATTCACATGTGAAAAGAAACAGAACAATAATGGGGAAAAAACAACAACATAAAAACACTCACAGACATATTTTATCTGTTCTCCACCTTTTTCTATAATAGTAGAGAGATTTCAGAGGAAGCAGGCGCTCAAGTGTAGTTAGATGCCTCTGCTCTCGAGCTAATATCTGGCAATCCAGACAGGAATAACGATCCTCAGAAATGTCAGTGCTGATTTACTGACTGAATACTTCAAATTCAGTTCAGATTCAACTTCCTTGTCATTCGGTTAACTCAAGAATTACAAATGAGCTTAAATTAGATTTAAAGATAAAATGTTTGTATCCTTGTCAGTTTTGCAAGTCTCTTTGAAAATGAGAGAATAATAAGGATACTTAAAAAGATTGACAATAGAGCTGAAAAAAATATACAGACAAAGAAGCAAGATTTGAAACTTTTTCTCTTGACTGTTTTAGTAATTTTTCTCATTTCGTTGAACAGGGTGTAAGGATACGTGGCTTTGCCTTTTCTGAGTCAGCTAAAACCAAAGCACCCTCATGCAGTCTGGGGTCATGTGATGTGACATGACAGAAGCACTCCACTCAGTCAACAGTACACGGTGGGACGAGGGATGTAAACATGAAATTTCTTGGCAATAAAAGGGAAACAAATAAATCCAAGACAAGTATTTTTGAAGTTCCTTCATTTTAGCTGGAGGTCTAAATGAAGCAGTTGGTGTATTTGGATCTGCAGTTATTCTGATCCTCACAGGCGTTTCTGTGCAATGAGTGACCCGACCACGACACCTGTGAGCAAGGTCATTCCCGCCAGCAACCACTTCTTGAAGCTTTCTTGTGACTTTCTGCTCTCTGCTGCTGCATCTTTTCCAAAGATCTCTGCGAATCGCTCCTGCACAAAACACACAGAGAATATAATCAAGATTTATTTCTACATCAGCAAATTTATGAAAATATGCACACATGTACTATATTATGTTCTTAATGACTGAAATTGGCAGAATATTTTGATTTTGGGGTAAAATCTCATTGACAGGTCAACTTGCACTTCTGAGAAATCTGGAAATGTGAAAAGGGTCAATTGTCACTAGATATTCATAAATCAGAGGAAAATATTACCATGATCAACCACCCAATAACTATACTTCAGACACTAACTGACAAGCTCATTCCAGCCAACCACTGAACTCCTTCAAGTGTCCCTTCCAATCAGGCCTTTCATAATCCCACCCTTCCTGTGACAGTTTGTGCATGCAATAATGTGTTCATGCAATGACCACCAGGGGGCGAGATTTACCATGCCTGTTTCAAAGACTTCACTAACCTCATTTCTCAGCAGGATTCTGTAGCAACCCCAATTTTATTTGAAAAGCTGGAAGGGGATTTCAGGCTTTATAACATAACCGTTTCCTCAGAGAACACACACAAAAGTAGAGCTCACCAACTGCAGATGGACGCTGAAATAACTCAACTAGAGCATTGCAGTAAAAAGCAAATATGACTCATAAACATGCATGAGTTCATACCACCCCGACAATTTCTGAGGACAGAAATGTTATTTTTTTCTTCTCTGCAGTTTTCTCAATTGGATCTTCAGTGTAGATACAGGGCCAATACGATTTGTTTCACTGGCATTTTTGTCAGTGGTATTACAGCAATGCAGTGATCAAGTCAAAAATAATTTGTGCATGCAGTCGAACACACACACACACACACACACACACGAAGACTGATGTCATCCTCCAGTCTTTCCCTTTGCCCTAGTTATCTACACAAGCTTGAAAATATAGGAAGAAGAATGTGGAGGACTGGGTAAAACCATCCGACACTGAACACATGCACTGTGGCAACATTTATCAGTCACAACAGAACTGGGGTTCTCTTTACAGTGAAA
This sequence comes from Gila orcuttii, assembly GCA_026230005.1. NCBI lineage: Eukaryota > Metazoa > Chordata > Actinopteri > Cypriniformes > Leuciscidae > Gila > Gila orcuttii. The sequence goes on along the minus strand of JAPDVR010000021.1, from coordinate 23,148,596 downwards.
CAAAACTGGATGTCATAGCGTGTAGCAGGATCAGATGTATGACAATTTGTTTAATTTTGTTTGGTCTTTCTTAGCATATATTCTTTAGCCTTTTTAGTGCATATATAAATATATATAAAATATATTTAAATGCTAACAGAATTAATTTGGGGCTTTTTTAGCCTAAGATATATATATATATATATATATATATATATATATATATATATATGGGCCAAGGAGACCAAATATTGACAGATTATCACAAATGTATAGGACAATTTAGAGAGTAAAGAAAATGATGGGGAGACAAGGAAGAAATGGGATCAGGGTAGTACACAGGCTAGACTTTTTAGTAGCACAGCAGCTTAATTTGTGTTGAGAACATGTTTAACACTAGGCCACAGCTCCAATACTTTGTGACCATTTTTCTGTATATTAATACTCTTTCGTGCTAGCTAGCTAGCTACTAAAGCAATCAGTCATGTTTCATATGAATTGAGAAGGATTGCTAAAGCTGAAACATTACAAATATAAAAAAAAGGAGCAGCAAGGAGAGGTCAAATGGGTGTCTGTCGGAAGGCAGATGCACAACAAAAATGCAAATGACCTATGGTAAATGACTGCTTTCTACAAAGCCTCAAGTATATAATCTGGGGAGGAGTTGTCAAATTTATTGACAGGTACAATGTTTTAACTGACAAAGAGGATGAAAAGGAGATTAATAAGAAGTAATAGGCTTGTTTTGGATATCAAATGTGTGACATTATAGTCAGTCTATTTGACTCTAAGTGATGTCAGTCACATAGTGTGCATAGGAATGAGATCAATTTCAAAGGAAATGATATCGTAAGTGTGAGGGAGGGGTGATGGGAGTGGCAGAAGCTGATAACAGACATGCAGTTCCAGAGCAGAGGGGTTATCACAACCAGTGACGCAGCACATGACATCACAAGTCAAGACTGTAACTCACTTTCACTTACGTTAAGATACCTAAAAAAACTAGAACAATTAACCATAAAAGCAAACTACCATTTCACCGCACAGTGACTTGAGTAAATATAATTTCTATAATGCACTTCCTCAGGCACACCTTTGTCAACATTGGGTAGTTTAAACAACCTGATCATGAATGGTGAACAGAGAGGGCGTGCTACAGTCAATACAGTCAGACGGCAGAGGAATTTGCATCATGCTTTAACAGGTACATGAGTAACCCCTGCAGGAATGTTAACAGAATGACTTGACAGCAGAGTCAAGCCTAATGCACACATGTTAGAGTATCAGTCTGAAAAACTGTGAGAACAAGGAAAGAACAATGTACACTGGTATGGCAAGAATGTGCCTATTTGATTAGTCCAAATCATAAATCTAAGACATGTTAAGGCATGCTTGTAGGCAGTAGGATTATGGTGCAATGCAATGCATAGCCTAGGCTATAGCACATAAAACACTAGGCTATGTGCAATCATGTACAAGCACAGACTATACATGATAGGTGTATCCAGGAGGGGCAGATATGGAGGTGTGTCTTAACCTTTTGAGCAGACATCTTTCATGCTGGACTGAGTAAGCAAAATGTCTGTCATGCATAATAAGCTTTAATTAACTAATCATCAGCTGAAATATCACAGGGCTTTGTCTAAATATCCAAGAATAAGCAATGATGACCCTTGCTTTAGAAAACTACTAATAAGCCTCTGTGTCCCAATTAGATGTTGCATGCTAAGCATTAAGCAATTAAAAGTATCTCTTTCATGTTCAAACTAATTCCATAATCATCTTTGTTTTGTCCTAATCACTGAACAACAGGCAACTACAATTTGTCAGTTTCTTAGTTTCTATTTCACCAGGCAGCAGGGTTATTTCTGATGCTTCCCATCAAAAGTGAAAGTTGTATGCGTGTTCAGATCTTCCCAATGTTTAACATTATTATATTAAAAAGATTGTTCACCCAAAATTAAAATTCTGTCATCAGATTCTTACCCTCATGTCATTCCAAACACGCAAGACTTTTTCAGTTTTGAAACACAAATGAATATATTTTTAATTAAACCAGAGAGATTTCAGTCCCTTAATTGAAAATCCATCTTCAAAAAGTTCATAAAATAGATCATAAAAGAAATTCATATGAATCAAGCTGTTTAATCCATTTCCTGAAAAGATATGATCACTTGATGATCACTAAACGAGCTTGACTTAATCTGCGATTCATTTGGATTTATTTAAGTTTTGGTTGCATGGGCTTCCAATGAAGGGACAGAAATCTCTCAAGTTTCATTAAAAATATCTTAGTTTCTCAAAAATGGATGAAAATCTGTTGGGTTTGGAACAACATGAGGATGAGTAACTGAATTTTCATTTTTGGGTAAACAATGTAAGGGCTTATTAATCCCATCCCCACCAAGCCAGGTACAGCACATGCCCTAACTTGTCTCTAACAACACTGACCATCATGACAGCATTTATGACTCGGTTTTTAAACAGTTCATTAACTACTGTGACTAAAACTAAAAGATCCACTCCTAAATTCACACTGATTCACTATAGGTGTGACTGAGTGAAAAGCATTTGTACACAAACACAATCTGTCAAGAAAACATGATTTTTACTGGCTCCAAACAGTGCTGAGGTTGTGCGAATGCTCCCAAGAGATACCGGCTGCTAGGCAGCGGGGACTGCCAGGCGTTTTCCACAGCCCTATCTAAACAAAGAGCACATACAAACCTGGCCCTGCAGGACAGAGTGAAACCAGGTGCAAGGTGCCTACGTTTGTTAGTTAGCATAGGCTAATATCCAAATAGAGGCCAAGAAAGGGGCTGATTCTGATCTTAAAAGGAGCACGGTCGGTGAAGGAGTTACTGGAGGGGTATAAAAGCTGGCACAGACGAACAGGGGCGGACCACGGAAACACTAAGTCATCCAAAGTTACAATGGTAAATGGTAAATGGACTGCATTTATATAGCGCTTTCACAGACCCAATGGCCACCAAAGCGCTTTACATATTGCCTCACATTCAACCATTCACTCAGTCACTCATACACCGACGGCGGTGTCAGCCATGCAAGGCGCCATCCAGCTCGCCGGGAGCGGCTGGGGTTAGGTTTCTTGCTCATGGACACCTCGACACTTGGTCATATGGAACCGGGGATCGAACCACCAACCTTTCGGTTTGTAGACAAACTACATGAACCACTGAGCCACTGTCGCCCCAATACACAATACTGAGCTACTCTGTTGACATCAGTGCATTACATCAAGTACGTCCAACCTCATCCCGTTAGAAGATGAGCAATTGTGTGTGTGTGTGTGTGTGTGTGTGTGTGTGTGTGTGTGTGTGTGTGTGTGTGTGTGTGTGTGAGAGAGAGAGAGTGAGTGAGTGTGTTTGGGAAGTTATGAGAGGATCGTACAGAGAGTTCAGTTTGGTTCGGTTGAGTCAGAGCACTGGGTTTCTCCAGTGTTACACCATCCTGACCCCTTAACCCTCACCATGGTGTTTGTGAAACCAGTGACTTGCTTTCCAGAAAAGCTTGTTCGGTTTTCAGCCAGATGATTGATGATACACACACTTAGAGCATAACACGTTTTATTCAAAACACAGCTTTGTGTGTATGTACAGAAGCTAGTTTCTTATCAATACTTCTGTTTTAGCCTTTTCTCACTTAATTGATCAATGAGTCATTTGAGAAACAAAGAGAACAACAAGCATATTGTACATAAAATGCCCATGCAAGCCTCTATGCTGGATGTTCTGTATGGTTGCTAATGTGTTCTGATTGGTTGCTTATTGACAAGTCCAATTATAGCAAGTCCCCAGGATGCTATAATCTATGTAGGTACTTGTACTTGTAATATACCCAGTTCAGTGAATTACCGAAATCTCCAAAAATTTCTGTCAAAACTACTTTTAAAATGTGTCAATTCTGACAACAGTAGTATCATCATCTTTTAAGTCACACTAAAATGTATTTTGCAGGCAAGGTCCAGTTAATATGAATGCACAAGTAAATAAACTCCTGTAAATTATAGAGTAAATCCAACACACCATTGACTTTAAACTGAAAGGTGTGACTTCATGCAAAATACGATTTATATTCCAAAGTGACTTCTATAATGCATTTAATGTCAAATAAGCAAAACATCACTTTAAGGTTTCTATAGATATACATTTTTCTTGTCTATGTGACAAGTAGGCAGTAATCTCTGCTGAGTTTTGGTTAATTTGTTATGTGCTTCAGAAAATAGTTCACAGAGACCAAAACTACAAGCGCATTTTGTTAGTTTTCTTTTTTTTTTTTTTTTACAAAAGTACAACGTTTTGCTGTTATTTTGAAGGTGCACAAATACAATTTACATTTCTGCATTTGGTAGACGCTTTTATCCAAAGCGACTTACATTGCATTTCAAGATACACATTTACGTTCTTATCAATCCTTGCTTTCCCTGGGAATCGAACCCATGACCTTGGCGTTACCATTTTGAATGATGCCTTACTCTTATTTGACGGAGTATTTTAAGATGTTTCCACTGATATAATCCAAGTGATCACGCTGGCGATCCCAACATATCAGTTCTTCTCACATTGCTAACTTAACATGACATCTCAGCCTCTTATGAGACAACTAAACAGAAGTTTTTTGGTTGTTCCAATTTAATTTGTCTGTTGTACAGTATGTAGGCTGTGTCGGTCAGCGCGAGCATGCTGTGATGTTTTTCCAAACACAATTTGTTTGGGTGTATGAAGCTCGCTATTTTGAGTGGATATTGGGAGACGAGAGAAGTACAAAGCCTTCTTTACATAATAAATTTAGCAACCAAATGTTACACTGCGACTAATGATTCATTCATGGAAACGATTCATGCCGAATGAGGTGTACGCGAGCAGATTCAGTTTCACTTAAAATAAGTTTGTTATAGGCTTGGCATTTTAAATAAAGGGTGTTTGTAATGAATGGCACTATAATTTATTTTAATTTTTAATTTTTTCTCTGTTCTGAATAGGCCTACCATTAAATTAAGGATTTGAGATTAAAGGATTTCTGAACCTAATAATAAAATGCGACTCATACACCGATGCAACTTATTTGTTTTTTCTCTCAACAACGCATGTTTGACCAGATTCAACTTACAAGTGCCACTTACTTTTGTGTAAATACGGTAAATAATAAAATTGAGCTGTAGCCTATTATTAAAAGGTACATTTAGAACAGAGACCGTTTCAACCAATAAAACAAGCATATCACGTTCATTACTCTCACCCATATTAACTTTGGGTTTAATCACTGTTTAAAATATGAGGGGAAAATTTTCTACCCTATAGGGGTCCCCAACTCCAAGAAGTTTGAAAACCCCTGATATAGAGCATTACAATTTTTCTGTAACCTGTGTTTGAAATCACGTACTCTCCGAGTAGTTACTTCTTTTACATAAGTATTTACTTTGTGACTGTAAAAAAAAAAAAAAGTTCTACGTAGTATGAATGTCATCTGGACATACTACATATTTTATGTGACCTCCCAGCAGTTGCGTTGCTTCACTGCCATTCACTCCCTTCATGGGGAGTGTCCACTGGATATGCGCTTCAGAATTTTGGCAGTAGCAGTAGGACATCCAGGTACTTTTTGCCTACTGTTTTATGAATATGAATACGAATACTGTGAATTTGGACCTACTACCTTTCAGATATATGTTTTTTCGTCAAATATATAGTTGGGAAGTAGCCCTGGTCTCCCAAGCCTCAATGATTTTCTGGTTCCTAGAAAAGACTCATCTAGGGCTGCATGATTTGGGGAAAAAGCTATTTTTTGGGGTTAAAATAGAGATTTAAAATGCAATTTTTTAAAACAAATTTTAAGAACACCAAATTTGTTGTGCCTGCTTGTAGGGCTGCGCAATTTGGCCAAAAATGTTGTGCTTATAGCCTATGTATCAATATGAGTAATAATTATTATTATGATTATTACTGAAAATAATATTAATATTTAAGAATAAATATAACAATTAATTCACATTTACTTGTATAGCACTTTTCACAATATGCATTTTCTATAAAGCTGCTTTGAAATTAGGGTTGGGCCGATGGACGATGGCTGACAGACATGACGATGTTTAGCCGGCATCGCGATTATTACAGCGCGTGAATTCATCAGTTTCTCCCGAAATACATAAAAGTGGCCGGTGAACTGGGACAAAAATAGAGTTGACTTTATAGATATTTACACTGTGTCTGATATGAATAAAAAACGTCGGCAAATATATTTGAATGGTTTGTTATTGCTGCTTCCATAGACACCATTGTGTATTTTACAAACTATAAATGTATTGTTTTGCTATAAATTATATGTATTTAAATGTCTGAAACCTAAAATAAACATTATGTGGTTAAAAACACTGAACAGTTGTGATATAGCCTATGACAAGCACTGAGCGCGTCCGTCTTTGGCTCAGCGCCAGCCATAGAGCGAAAGCACAGTTTGAATCTGGCAGTGATGTCACGTCACTGTACATTCGCTCCTCAGTGCTCAGCTGCTGCAGAGCGTGCTGAAATCGAAATCGCTGATGAGATATAGAGGAAAATATCTAGTGGAAAATGAGTATGTTACCCCTCCTCCCGATATCATCGTCCATCGCGATGTTTCACTGTAGACATCGTCTGATACCAAATTGGTAGACATCGCTCAACCCTATTTGAAATGATGTGTGAGTCCACATTATAATTTAGAGTAATCTGTTATTAGAGGTAACTGTCTAAGTTATGCATTTCAGAAATGTACATATACAAAATCACAGTTAGCTTAAAATGTATTTATTTAAACAATGTAATAATTAAAGGCAGAAACAATGAGCTCATTGAAGTAACAAATACCTGTTTGTAAACAAATGATTATGACATTTAGAAAAATTTAGCATTGGTGCATGTTGATTCAGAATTAAAATTATTTTATTTTACAGTAAAAACTTTATTTTACGGGAAAACTGCAGGTTGCCGTTAACATGCAGGCAGGCTATAACTATATCTAAAAATCATTAGAAAGGAACACTTCAGTACACTACACTAGAGAATAACATTTGGATTATCATGTTTACTTCAAATTTCTTTAGAGAGAAGTATTATTTTTTAGCCAAGAAATCTAGACGCACCCTATCGGCAGCAACATTTATTTTGCAGCCAGTGTAGTCTAGCAACTCTCCGTTGGCTTTCGAGCTGGAAAAACCAAACTCTAGTCAGGCCAATCACATCGTGTATAGAGTTGGTGGGCGGGCTTAACATAATGACGGCAGAGTTGTGACGGTTCCGCGTGAATTCCCTGCTACTTGAAAACAAAGTAGATGACCGCTGCTGCTGGCGCAGCGGTCTTTCGAACCTGCTTTGGTTCTTAAAAAAGAAAAATGTGTTCGGAGTTTTGCCGACCGGATACGGCAAAAGTTTAATATATCAACTAGCTCCGCTGGTGGGAAAACCCATGGGATTCACTCAGCCACAACCGTTCGTTGCGCTGGTTGGTTGTAGCGCTATCCTATTGCGTGCAGAGGGAATTTGAAAGACAACCGTTTATACCGCCACTCGGATTGAGGCATGCCAATGGTGAGTTTCCAGAACAAACAACTTGATGTGGGTCTGGCTTGCCAGGCTAATTATTTTTCATATTTGTACCCAAAATAGGGTGGTGTGAGCATTGAGCACTATAAACACGTGTAATGTCTGTTTCATTCATACTGGAAGCCAGAAAGCTTACTTCGCGCAGAAGGTCACACACCAGCACAGTGCAGAACAATTACAGAGAGACCGGAAGGGCAGGATTTCCTCACAAATCACTGAGGAATGCTGGACACCCTCATTCCTGTGTGGAAATCAGCTGATTTGAAACATGCTTTAGGGTAAAAAATGAATTCCAACTGTGTGCCGTCAACAACTGGCCTTGCTGTTTCTCACTCAATCTCTGCTGAGTCATTCAGACTTCAAGCTGAAACCAGAAATTTCCAGTCATTGATATAAAGGGATGGTGGAGAGAGTGAGAAAGAAAGAAAAAAAGAGGTAAACAAAAATAAAATGGTCAGAAGCAAGATAAACCCAGTTAAACCATCAAAAGGCATTTAACAGTCACGGTGAATTTGAAAATTACACAATTGTTGCCAAACAAACAAGATGTCAATTTTTTTGGAAGGAGAAATCACGTTGCAACATTTAGATAGTCTGATCAAATTGATGGTCATCATCTCTTTGGTTCATGACGACAATGTGATCTCACTTACTCTAAGAGGGAGGCAGATGCTTCACAGCAAGTGGGATTTCTGATGTCAGCCTGGTAGCCTATTTACTACTTAAATATCAATGACATCAGCCCACACCTACAGGCCAGGCAAACATTTATTATAGAGAGTCTCTCACATTTTATAGAGAGCAACTGTCTCTCTCTGGTTTATGACATGTGGGTTTAGTGGTTCACAGTTAGAGTAGCACATTCTGCATCCCCTCCTTAATGGTGCCTTTAATCTCAATAAAATGAGATTAAGACAAAGCCAACCTTGTTCAGGCCACTTTTATCCTGGGTTAAGATACTTTTTTTTTTACACTTGAAATTTTGAAAGGATGTTAGCACTGCTTTTATCCCGTTGAATTTTGAAATATCTGAATTATCCTGAATTGTGTTGCCTAGTGTATAATGTGAAACAAGGAATGCAATGCTAAATGTTTTTTACTGACAGACAACCAAATATGAACTGCCTCAGCCTCATTCATTTTTAAGTTCAAACAACCCCAAGATTAACATTTTAAGCACAAAAGATCAAGTTCTAAATAGGGATCCACCAATATTAAATACAAATATAAATAATTATTTCATGTTATGGCTAATATTAAAATTCTATACTATTTGTCCGAATATATAAAAAAAGAATGATTATTAACTAAAATTAATTGCTTTAAATGCTAAAAGTGAATTTAGGCATCATATTATCTGTACAGTATGAAAAATGGATATTAATTTCCTATCGATTACATTTAACAGTTGTCTTAGATGACAGTAAATGTAATTAGTAAATTGGTGATTTTAGATGACAGAGAGTAAAAGTAAGATTACTAAATGTAAAAACAGGGAAATAAAGTAAGGCAAATGAAATATCCAATATTAACCAATAAACAAATAAATAGATAAAAATATCAACCAGTTCTGAACACTTATAGTCTGGCAAAAGAGAAGGAAATCAATGGAAAGGTTCTCTAACTGTTCACCATTTGTTAATTAATCCAAATACAGGAAGCAGTACCCTTGATGAAAACCGATCATCAGTTTCCCTAGCACAGAAAGTACAGTCACCTTAAAACTACAGCAACACTGCCTGGACAGATGATGTTTCATGCAACTCTGTTGCTTCATTCACATTCACCGTACTAACTGTTCTCAGCATGTACAGACTTTATTATCTATTCTCCTACATCCAATTATCCCAATTACATCAGTCTTTGCCCAGAAACATTAGTGTTTCATTATGTAATAATTTAGTGCGAGGACACCTGATATATTAATTTGGTTTAAAACCCTGCACCTCAAATTTTGCTGACAATTAGAGCAACAAAACAGACTACACTAAACCCTCAGCTCAAATTAAATTTAAATCACAGAACATCCAATCAGATCACAGCATGTAAAGTAATTTGAGCAGTACACCTCCCCGTTTTATTTTAGGTCATATATCTGGAGGATCTGTCTGTGGCAGGTGTCCTTTGTACCCGCCTGGCAATGTGGCCATGTTTGTGCGTACCGTAAATGAATTAAAGAGAAGATTAATGAGTCAGGAGAGTGGGGCTCAGACTCCAATCTGTTCCGTATCTCACCGGGGAGACATCAGCTCCCATTCTGTCAAGCAAATCCCAGTGAACTGGGAGACACACAGACCACATACGTCCACATACATACAGACCATAGCATTCATGCATGTTCTTGGAAACACATGCAGCCAGATTTACCAGTCTCTGACCTAAACCGGCGCTTACAGGCAGACACGGCCTCTGGGGATATTTGTCAGAAAACAGAATGTAAGACTTATGCATATTGGATGGCGCACCAGCCTGAAACAGAGCATGCAAGTACATGAATGGTGTGGTGCCAAGATATAGTCATGGTTTGTTTTCAAATCACAAACGCTGCATCCTACAAATGGAATTGACCAAGATGGTGATTTCCCCAAAAAGTAAACACTATGGTAGTGTTAATTTCGTTAACAAAATCTATGACGAAAAATGGTCGATTACCTTTTTTCCCCATGACTAAGATGAGACGATGATGAGACGACACCAATGTCATTGAATTTTGACTATATCATTGGAGTATATCAACATGCAAGATCGTTGACGAAAAAAGACGAGACTGAAATGTTATCTTTCATGCTTTCATCTATCATTACTTTCATGCTTGAGGTTGCCAGATGTCAATATTTTAAATCACCAAATCAGAACTTTTCTGTTTTACTTATTATTTGCATTCTGGCAACCATGCGCATTTGCTCTCTCAACACTCTGGAAGCGCCGCCGATGATCAGAAAACACAGACAGAAACAAATAAGCTGGAATTTAGAGCGATCTCCATTGAGATATTTTGCTTAAATTAAAGTGTCATTCTGTGTTCTGTCACGAGCCGCTTGCGCTGTTTGCTGCAACAAAATCTGCGATCCAACCTTCTCAATGATGAACTGTAATAAATCCACATGGATCTCGACTATTGTTTGCGATTGTGGGTGAATAATTGCACTTGATTATGTAACCTCGGTGTGACAATAAAAACTCTTTTTTGCTGTTGTTTTAAAGGTAGGGTAGACAATTTCAGAGCAGCTAGCAATAGCAAGTTAGCTTTTAAAGCATGAGATCCCACCCTCCCTTAAGAATGCTCTCCAAAGCCACACCTCCTTCAAAACTTATGAACGCACACAGCAGAGTCTGCATGGGTAGAAACATTGTTTCATTGCATTTGGACTGAATTCAATGATTGGACGAAAATTATTTGGTCTTAAAATTGGCACACGAAAGGAGATTTCGGGAATCCTGTTAAAAATGGTCATTATTTTTGCAATTCCATTTGGTGATGTTAATGGAGCAGAATAGATACATTTCTGCAAAATCTTAGGTGGTGAACAAGGTGGAACCTAGAAAAAAACAACAACAATGTGACTGATGGCAATCAGAGATGATTTCAACACTTTATCAGTAACTTTAAATCCCTGTGACTAAATAGTCATGGCCTTCGGGGCTCAACAGTGCGAGCATTTCACTCACATTTGCGACTAAAAATAGATGTGTGCGAACTGTAAAATGCATTTAAGTGCACGTGTGCGAATAAAGGTTTTTTTTTTTTAACAGTCTTTTTCTGTCTCTGCACTGAAGCAATGCTGTCTGTTGATAATCACGTGATCCACACAAATGCGCCTTAAAAAATGGGTTTCATAGCGCAGCACATCATATCGCGTCCAGGGTTTCCCGCAGCACTTTGAAACTAAGGCGGCCGCCTAAGCAACACACGCCTGCCGCCTTAACTACGTCGTCAAAAAAAATTATATGAGCGATATCCACCGAGTTACTCTGTCCTCTTTTCTCCCTTTCAATCTTTAAATATGTGATTAGCCTTCGTGTTCGCTTCAGTCTTGTTATCAGCGCGTTCTTCCGCAGCGGCGCCAAGCACGTCAGAACAAACAGAAGACAGGGTGTGTGAGTGTGCGTTCATCTGAGCCTCATATGTCTGTCACTGCTCGTCAATGTCAGAATATTTGAGATGACCAATCAAATCAAAGTAGGCGGGCTTTATGTTCGAATTTTAGCAGAGCGACTCATAGACAGGAGCGCCTCGACACGCTTCAGTTTACGGTCGGTCAAGTGCGAGATAAGATGTAAGTTGCTAAACTAAACATTTCCTATTTAACAGTTTTTTTAGGTCATAAATGTTAAACGAATCACAAAAATAATCAGGCAAACTAATAAACTTTTGTCTATTTTCGCCATTTTGAACTGAAAATAGACCACTATGTGACGTGACTCATGTAATGTAACGTTAGCCTAATAATTAGTGACAGGGATTTCTCTGCGATGAATAGGGTAAGTCCATCATCATCACTAAATCTTGATTCAATCAAAATTTCCAGTTTTGACGGAGGTGGGAAATTACTTCGAGTAAAAGTACTTTTCTGAGTTAATCTGAGGTCACAAGTTTTGGGAAGTCCCTACTTAACCCTTTAACCTGTTAAGCTTCACCAGTGCGCCGACACATTGAATCGTTCTTTGTTTAAATAGGTCAAAGTTACTATTAGATTTAATGTTATTACCTTGACAAACTATACATCATTAAAAAGATATAAGACTCAAGTTTCAGTATTTGTCTTAATTTGTGTCAGGAATAATGCAATTCCAAATGCATAACCTGCAAATGCATCTGCACCTGGTCTACTGACCAATCACCACGATTCAGCCATTTCTTTTTTAAAGTAAATTTTTTTTATTTTTTCAAGCAAATCGTTTAATAAAAATTGTGCGAACAAATAATACTGCTGTGGCTGTTGCTGACTTTAAATCTAGCGTTTTGGTGTCTCGTGTTGCAAATCCTCTGACCAATCAGTGATCTGTAGTGTTTTCACGTCACATTTTAGTATTGGTTCGGTACATTTGGAACCTCAACAGAGGTGGTATGCTACCATTTAAAGCGAACTGTACCGAACAGTACCATGCAGTGGAAAAGCCCCACCGAGCCGAGCCGTGCAAGCGGGCATTTGTTTTGTTTTTTGAGGTGTTCATACAGTTTATACATTTTGAAGTAAAAATAATTTAATAGTAATTAAAGGGTTAGTTCACCCAAAAATGGCTAGCCCTCATGTCGTTCCAAACCTGTAAGACTTTCATACATCTTTGGAACACAAATGAAGATATTTTAATGAAATCTGAGACCTTTCTGTTCTCTCCATAGACAGCTACGCAACTACCACTTTGATGCTTCAAAAAGTTAATAAAGAAATCGTAAAATTAATCCATATATGAATTTAGTCAATTTTCTTAAGAGACACGATCGCTTTTTATGATGAACAAATTGAATTCAGGCTTTTATTAACATAAAAATTAATCAGCGAACATAAACAAAAGCTCAACCCAAACCCTGCTTGAAGCGTGAGAACAAAGGGGAAGCTCAAACATGCTGCTTAACATGAGAATGAACCTCATGCTTGAGCTTCCGTTTACCATAACTGATGTGAGTTGATGAATGTTTATATGTGAATAAAAGTCTGTTCCTTAAATAAAGTAATCCTGTCTTTTTAGAACATTTTGACTAAATCACTCAATTCACCCCTAAAGATCTTACTGCGCTCCTAAATTTTTCAACTTAGGAGCACTGAAGGGGCATCAGATTTTTCTAAATAATCTGATCTCAACTAGAAGCTATACAGGAATGAGAGAAGCTGGATAGAAAAAGAGAGGCTTTACTGAAATGGAAAGGGAAGGAGAGAATATAAAACAGAGGATATAGAGAGAGAGAGAGAGAGAGAGAGAGAGAGAGAGAGAGAGAGAGAGAGAGAGAGAGAGAGAGAGAGAGAGAGAGAGAGAGAGAGAGAGAGAGAGAGAGAGAGAGAGAGAGAGAGAGAGAGAGAGAGAGAGAGAGAGAGAGAGAGAGAGAGAGAGAGAGAGAGAGAGAGAGAGAGAGAGAGAGAGAGAGAGAGAGAGGCTCATGACCTGATTTTCCAGCATAAGCCAGTTCAGTCAGAGCAGAACAACAGTCATGCTACGTCCAGAGTCACTCTTCATGACTCCATCTCAAAACTACAGACATGCTTATATAAACTTAAATGCAATCATACTATACTGATTGATATCGATTAATTGATTTGAATCAATCTTCAATTTGTTTTAATATCGATTTTTCAATCTCAAGATCAATCTTTGCCGTTTTCCAGTTGACACATGAACAAAACATCACTTGTAGTGTGCCTGTGCATGCTTTGTTACTTTTAATATTAAACAAAGGTCTTAGCTTTCAAATTGTCAAATTTATCAGAAAAATTCAAACAATTAATGTTGTTTTGTCGCTCTTTTATGCAACGTGACAGATCTCTGTAGCCACCACAGTTCAAGCAGCAGCACAGATTTTATAGATTGAACTTAAACATATTTATTATATCTAGTGCTTAATTCAGACTCTATTGTAATTTTAACCTTTAAATGCTATATGTATCAACTGACAGGGTTCCCTGTATAGTTTACAGCATTGTGAGAATTGTTTTCCTTAAGAAAAAATGTATATGTACTGTACTGACATATCTAAATTAATTGAAATTGAACTCATTTGTGAAATCTGTCAATAACCAGACCTATTATTTTGCGTGATTTACACTAAAGACATCATTTTCAAATATGGCATGCTGAATGAATGAATAAAATTTTATGTAAGCATATGACTTTAATAACAAATTTTAATTTTTTCCATCCATTCATCCTCCTCTTCCTCCTTAAATAGTCTACTATATGATTCACACATTTGGACCCTGCGCTCTGCCTAGCTAGAGGCTGTTCAGAACAGTACATTATGACCGATAGTGAAGGGGCAGATGAGTCGACCCATTACGAAAACATAAAATACAGTTGCTTTTTAAAGTCATAATTCTGTCAGATGAACAAGGAGCTTAATGTGGTCCACTGCTCAGTGGAATGGCGACAGAGCCACTAAAAAGGTTAGCAGGTCCTTTCAGTGGGCCGTTATTTGTGTTATTAGAGGCTAATTGCAGTGCGGTTCGATGACGCTGGCTAATCTTGGCTAAAGTGCATTAGGAGACCCGGGCCTAAATGTGCAGGTCGCTCTTCCACGCGATTGACCAACACACAGAGAAGTGTGTGTATGCGTTGTTAAGATTTTTAATTAGCTAAGAGGAGCTGCAGCTAAGAAGCTAAATCCACTGAAATTGAACATCACACATGTAAACAAACACACTGGCAGCGTCATAAAAGCATAAAAGAACAAGAATGTGGGGGAAACTTTGCTAAAAATACACTAGGTGTATTCACAAACACTTCGGTGGGAGAAAAACAAGTGTAGTGACAAGACCAATAACTGACTCAAATGTGCTTTAGTTGTGGATGTGCATTTATGATTTTTCATGCATTTAAACAGACAGTTAACCCAAAAATGAAAATCCTGTCTTTTACTCACTCTCTTATTGTTTCAAACTATCTTTCTTTACTCCATGGAGCAAAAGAATAACATTTTTGGAAAATGTTGATGCTGCTTTTTTCCATACAAACGATTGGAGTTCATATGCATCTCCTTTTGTGTTTCACAGAAGTCAAATGTCTTGAAACAATGAATTCACAGAATTTTCACTTTTGGGTGAACAACCTCTTTAAAATCTCTAAAAATCCTACATTATGCCTCTACTATTAGCTACATGGACCAAAACAATCCTTCCCTCTCCCTCTCCAAACATTCCGTTTGGGATGCTCCGTCTCCTCCCGTGACCCTGGCAAAATGGAAAAGCCCAACCTTCCTTGAAGGTGAGGCCAGAACACCCCCCCATCTCTCCCTGCCTGTGACATAAGAGGAGTGCACTACCATAGCATAAGTCCTTTTCTCATTCTCTCTCCCCCCACTTTTTCTCTTTCGCTGGTGACAAGGCTGCTGGAACAGACTGAATCCCACCATCTGTTTACTGCCATTTTCACTCAGTCAGCCACACATAAACCAAGCACACACATAAAGGCATGTGCATGTACTCCAAAAATGGAATTACCCTGTGAAATATAAAAAGAAAACATTTCAAATGCTGGTGATGCATAAATCTGAACCAAAAGGTCAGGGGTGAACTACAACCTTGAAGATGTGGCGTCACTGACAACAGCAGCAAATACCACAAACATTAGCTTTAAACACTAACTGACTAGGGTATAAATGATGTCTCTTAGTGTCTATAGAGGACAACATCACATCTGGATCACCATCTTCACTGCTGTTATCACTGTGTGTTAACTCCTCACCTGGCCTCTGCAGGCGTGCATGTGTGTGTGTTCACCCGCAGCTCCATTGTTTAAGGTAATCACATGCTCAGCGTGTGCTATACCTTCAAATAATTGCACAAATGAGAGGCACATGGGTGTAAACATGCATGAAATGGAACAATATTGCATTTTAAATGCGATGTGTTTGATCACAAACTCAGACACAATTGACCAGGGAGTACAAAAGCAGATGTATAGTCTGTTATGCGACAGACACAGGCGCAGAGTGGGTGGTGCTGATGTATCGAAGCTTGACGAATGATTGCGGGAGGCATGCTACAAACACGTATGGTCTTTGCGCCAGCCAAATCAATAGAGATGACCAGTAAGGTGTAGGGATGATGGATGGACGGATGGATGTAGAACGAACGAGACCAAATAAAGGGGTGAACGGGGACACTAACGGCGGTGACGCTGGCATGTTGTTGCATGTCTGATCTGCAACACGTCCGACCACGTGAGACCGAGGGAAAGGCGGGGGGGAGCGACCGAAAGAAAGAAAGAAACAGAGAATCGAAAGAAAGGAAGGACACGAGCTGGAGGCGGGAGAAAAAGTAAAAGTGATGGAGGATGGGGAGTAAGGGGTGGTCCCGTGGGTGTTCCTTGTACAAACATGATAGACAATGGGACGAGGGTGTGCGTGTACGGTGTGAGCATGTTTGTATTTACACGCGTATACATTTGATGAAACTCCCGGTAACAGTCCTACGTGACACAAAGACTTCTGTTGTAGTGACATTGATTAAAACGTGATAAAAGCGGGCCATTGCTTATCAGCATGCATGAGCGCTTTACTGCTAAGTGTGTAGTTTGTGAATAATGATTCGTTGTGTTTGGAAGTCACTATTCTAGTTAGGTACAGATTGATAGTGAAGGAACCTTTGCTGGACGCTAATGAGGGTTTCTGAGAGACTACTGCAACACACACAGCAGGTGTAATAAGATTGAAAAGGTATGGACCCCCTCCCCTTCCCCCGCTGTATCGTTATTTTGCCCTCAACTCTCATCGACTGCAAATAATTTATCCTGTACTAGGCTAGCCTATCTGAACAAAGGCAGTTACCCTGAGTACATTCACATATAATTCAAGCCTAATTGGTAATATCCCCACCCCCTCAGGCACAGGACTCCACTAGTGGCAACTAGACTAGACTCATTTACATCAGTCAATCCTCTTTCCACATCCCTCTGTAGAATAGGAAACTATTTTTTTTTTTTAAATATCAGAACCGAATGACTTGCCAATGCATTCTTCTCCAGATGCAGACAGAGCTCAGTACTAAAATACTATTCCTGCACTATTTATTCAGAGGTACCACAACAACGCTTCTGAATGTATGACACAAAACAGACAGTGTGACAAATTTAGTGCGATTACAGAACAAATTACTTATGAACAGGTTAATTTTAGTGAATCAATAGCATACAGTGCAACTAATCCAATTCCTTGATTTATGGAGTTGACTCTAATGCAGTGTTTTATTAAATTTTTTGAATTAGCTTTTATTTTAGTTTTCATTTTAAATTTTAGTTTAAGTTTTTTATTATTTTGTTTGTGCTTTTGTCATTTATTACTTTGTATTTAGCTTTAATTCATTTTTACTTCAGTTTTAGTAATTTTAGATCTTCAATTTCAGTGAGTTGCCAAGGCAACATTTGTGATTTAAAAAAAAATTTGAAGTCTAAGTTTTTACATTTAATATTTTTTTAATTTCAATTAATGAAAAGGATTTTTTAAATAGTTTTAGTTAATAACACCAGTGCTCCGAGTCTGTTCTGTTTAGTAAATTAAACACGTACTGCTTTAAACTAACTGTGAGACTTCGGTGTAGTTACCAACTGGTTATACACAACATGTATTTAGATACATATTTTGTTTTTGGTTAGTATAAGGAACTGGAATAGTAACTGAACTCTTTAGAATTCTCATCTATATGCCTCCATGTCCTTTCTGTATTGGTCAACTTTACTCAATTTATTCCCAATCGCAATTTTCTGTCCAACGATCTTTACCACCACTCACCAAACCATCATGGTGAACATACAAAAGGAAATGGACCCGGTGCGGCCGCACCTCTAGGCGTTATTACAGTATAAGAGCAGATCTCCCCAGAGCAGTAATAACACGGCCTGACGTGCAGGTACTGCCATACACCTGTATCATACAGCTGCCAGACACTGCAAAACTCTGCGTAGGCAAAGAGAATGAGACCAAAAGGTGGTTGAAATGTGCCTGCATGTGGGAGGGGAGAAACACACATGCACAAAATAATCTTGAATATGCAAGAAATGTTTGAGTGAGAGCGAAACTTGAAATGGGCATTCCCAGCTTCTTCCCGCACTGAGGGGACGTCCCACCGCATAGGACGCGCCGATGGTACCCTTTGGTTTTCGTGACAGATGCTTTTAAATCTTACTACAAAGCAGAAACTGAGATGAATAAATAGCATGAGAACCCCCCTCCACCGCAACGCTTCGATGTGTGGTAAATGCTCTCTAGAGAGAGAGACTATCCTGTTCGACCGTGAAATCGAGCGTGCATCTTTGCTTATGCATGCCCCCCACCGCCACAGCACACAGATGAACTACACTGGCCTGATTGAGACCGAGCATCCGTAAGACAGCCAAACTGAAATTGATGCTGAATGCAAGCGAGATGAAGAGGGTTGAGTGGGAGTCTGCAGAAAGGCGGCCTACATTCATGTAACACGTGCACGTCTGCCTCTTGTATGACACGCAGACCTCATTTTCCTTCCCCATTGAGGAAGTGACATAAAGAGAACACTTTTAAAATTTCTGCTCAAGATGAACCAAAACTGCAGCTGGGTGCAAAACCTCAGGATGTGAAACCTCAAGACTTCATTCATTAGCCCACTGTAGTCAACTCTCCAACTCAGCATAATAAATCGCCCGACACTTCCCTTGTCCTAAACGGTCCACAGGGTGGCGTCTATAATGGCATAGATGCAAAAAATCTTCTTAAATTTTCTAGCTGGGCAGTATTAATCTCATTAACATAACAAAAAAAAAGTAATTTATTTTGAGAACGAAGGCAAGACAAAAATGTGCATCATGACAATAATTAAACTATTTTAATTAATACATACTGCTACGTGCTGACAAAAATATGCAAGATAGTAACAATGCATTAATGTTTTTAAAGAAGAAAAATCTAGGTTAACAACAACAAAGTTTTCAAATGTTGTTGTAAAATTTTGAGATTAAATTAATAAATAAAATGTCTGAATATTTTGGTTTATTTATGCACTGGCAACTAAAATGTTATTTTTGTAGACAAAAATTTGATGACCTGTTAGTCCATATAATTGAATGAAATATTGGGCTAACTCGTTTATTTATTCGTCAGAAGTTGTCAAAAAACTGACAAAAAAACCTAAGGACTGTTTTTTGTGTTTCACAATGTTCTCATTCCTGTGATCACATGATGAGAGATTCAAGATCCAAATTTAGATAATGACGTGTTGACTTTTGCTTTCTACACAGTTCCAGATTTTTTGTGAGCAATCAAGACATCACAAGATAGCAAAGATGAACGTCAAGGGAAGGAAAAAAATGCACGTCTCAGACAAAACAAGATTTTGTAAAAAGACACATTGGCAAATGAAAATAAGCGTCTAAAGTAGAATAAACAACATTGACAAAACCAACCCGCCCATCAGCCAATGTTTTCTGCACCATCCAATAAACCAGCTGTGTTAAAAATGACCTTTACAATCCACTTCCACATCTCATCCCCCCACCCCACCCCACCCCAACCCAACCCAATCACATCACAGCCCTGATCACAAAGAGAAAAGGCTGACTTGGCCAGGACCTCTCCATTACCTGCCACTCGTCCAGCATACATAAAGAAGAGAACCAGCACAAAGGGTTTTCACATGACTTTACTCATTCCTGCCTTTCATCTAATGGACAGCTGACCGACGGGGAAAAAACATGGAGAGAAAAAGTGAAAACAATAAAAAGACAAAAAATATGAAAGAAAAACAATACAAAAACAATGACCTATCAGTGCATCCCCCTCCATTCTCAACCATATGTCTCATCTCCCACACGCTCTTGACTCCGCTTCGCTCTGTAGTTTCTTTTGGGAAATAAGACTACAGCGATCAATAATCAGCTGACCAGTGGTTGTGGCTCTGCTATCTTATCTCCCATTCCTTTCCCCTCCGCAGAGTTAGAGCATCCCCACCCAGGCCCAAGAGAAGGCAGGCGCTAAAAACAGCCCCCGCCTGGACCCAAGGGAAGCAGCTGATTTGGCAATGCTAAACACACTCTTTCATCAATAACATCCACATTTCCTGGATTTGAAAATATTAATCATATCTCTTCACAAGACTTTATTTATGCTGCTTTATATCGATTCATTTTATGATGTATTTATGACCTTTTTGGAGCTTCTAAGTTTTAGTTACCCAGACTTTAAGCAGAGGGACAGAAATCTTGGTTTCATTAAAAATATTTAAATTTGCGTTTCAAAGATTACCCAAAGTCTTGCGTTTGGACAGAATCTTAATTTTTGGGTGTAAAGTTGAGTCCGGTACAGACACTCTTTTTACATCAAGGTTGGCCAAGGGAGGTTTAAATCCAATTAACATATCTTCTGATCAAACAGGATAAGTTGAGGCATAATTAATTTGAGACCAATCATAGGTTAACAAAGGCTGTTTGTAATTAAACTGAAGAAAGCTAACAAGGCAGGAGAGTAAATGCAAGTAATTTTCCACTCACCCATCCTCCTTGGCTCTGGATCCAGGGCTGAATGTGGTTGTCCAGGTAGACGGTCATCCATTCTGCAATGCGTCCCACTAGTGGGCTCATCTCCTTCTCCACACATTCGACGCACAGAGCCCCTCCGAAGGCAAACAGTCCCACGATGCGTCCCCAGTTGACGCCGTCGCGGAACACCTCATCCATCACGCTCTCGAAGCTCTGGTATGCTGTGGCAGGTGTGATGTGGAGCTGTGAGGAGAGGTCGTTGAACGCTTGGGAATAACGCAGCTCAAACTCGTTGGCAGAATCGCGGAGCGCCTCCTTCACCGCGTCCAGACCCCCAGTCCCGTTTGTCTGATGCTGTGGGGATGAAGCGGGGGATCGTGGTGGGGTTCTGTTCATGGAGCCGTTAACAAGGGTCGTTGTTCCTGCCGCCCCCTCACCATTCTCTTCGGCCCCATCGGTCCGATTTGTGTCTTCTGTAAGTCCAATGTGGTTGCAGGGGTAGTTCCTCTGCGAGAGTTTATATTTAATAAAAAATACCACCAGTTCTCGGTTATAGTAAGACATAATTCACGTCGTTGCTTGTCGTTCTCCGATGTCTGGATATCCACTTGCTTGTTCTTAGAACACAGTGCACACCCTTGCGTCCTTCTCAGGCTTCTGCCGACGCTCAGGGATGGTGCAATGGCTCATACCCTGTTGTAAGACAACAGTGCAATGAATTGATCCGTAAATACGCAATCATTTTCACAAACAGCAAGAGGAGGGGGGTAAGGGTGAAACTTTGGAAGAGGTTAAGGGGCATTTAAGATAAACAGCTTTTTTCCACCCTCTAAAACCCTCTTACTTAATGGAGAAGCTTGATCAAAGGAACAGATGGTAGCGCCTCATCACCTGCCTCCTATGAAAAACATGGACAATTTCCCTTCTCTCCTTGTCCAAGACAAGGCTAAATGTACACTGACCTTGACATGAGTGAATTTTAAACAGCAGGGGGCACGAACAGCCAGCGTGGCTAGAATTATGATTCCCTCATTTGAACAAATCTATGATGGATCATAATTGTGGTGCCAGAAGAACCAGCCAAGAGTCACAGACAAAAGATACCCAAGTGATTCATGGTATTTTTCATTAGGAACTCCTTTTAAAATGTTCTGACAACTCATGTCTAACCTATTTACTCCTTAATGTATTTGATAGAAAAGACTCAAATTAATGCATTCATTTTATTACATAAATTTATTGTTATAGATCAAATCTATACAGCAGTCTCTCGCAATTATAATTTCGGATCAATATGATCACTCATTTTGAGCCAACAAATCTGGATGGATGCATGCTGTAGACAGACAGATCTAACGAGAAGATATAAAAAAAACTGTATTATTAAATAAACAGATTAAGTGACTAATTTCTGCTAATTTCGTATTTTTGACTACATCACGAGCGCGGGGTGTTCACGCGCTGCATAATCTGATCGCTGGTTGGGAAGAGCGCGAGAGTTCTCAGGAAACACTGGATCAGCCAAACACGTGCTGACAACAACGAGGCTCCGAGCACAACACATGGCCGTTTCAAAAGCTCTGTCTGTCGCGGGAAAATGACAATAAAAAAATAAAAATAAAATATATATATATACACACACACACATAAAATTAATTCGCATATTTTGGTACTTAAAAAGAAATTACTCATTCTCAGTCCGAATGTGACGCACACTGTGATTATCTTAGAACCACAGCCTTTGTTGCACGTTTATATTGCATATACATACTATTACACCTATGTAGTGATGTTGTAGCATTTATAGTCTCTGGATTGATCAGCGGACACTCACAGGAATCAATTCATTAGATTCTAATTATAAGGCTACACGCAGTGTTTACAAACCCAATGTCAAAAACACATTCCTACATATAGCACACACGCAACGGCAAGCGTGTACGAATAACTTTTACCTCCTTGACGAACACAAAGCTATTCAGTGTTTATGTGAGTAATCTCAAGAAACAACATTTAAAAAACAGAATAGTCTAATTCAGGAGTGGATAATATAGTACAGATCTGCAGTTACAGAACCAAAGTTTGTATCGACCAAATAGTTAGAAATTAACAGAAACAAAGTCTAACGTTAGCATTTTCTACTTATCTTACGCTATCGTGCTTATTGACAATGTTTACGATACTGACAACACAGAGTAAAAGAGCATTCATCTTACCAACCATAACACAATCTGCTTACTGTTCTCGTAGATTAAGCCAACCAAGCAAACAACTCTTGAGAGTCTGTGTTAATGTTAGCTCTGGATTAAGCGACAATTTCAAACTGCGGTAGATCAAAAGTAATACTGTATGTGAGGAAAAAATGAGCAAGTGCTGGATATTTCTCTTTAAAAGCGGACCTCCCCTCTCTGTGATAGGATATGATCACCTATGCATGACGCTCGCGCTGCCAACCAGCCATTACGTAATAAGCCTCCATTCTAGGGCCCATTACAGAGGCCGAGCGGAAACAACCAGTCAGTTCTGTTGGGCAAGCAACCGCAACACGTATCACTTTCAGAGAAGTGATCGCACAGAATCACTCCAGCACGAGAGAACACGCACATAAAAGGACAAAATCCAGAATGATTAGGCAAACATTGCCGCTGATCAAAGGCAGAGCGCGAGAGCTTTCCAAACCTCGCACTGTCTATGCTGAGGGGAAACGCTGGATGTAGATTATTTCATAATTTCTACATTTTCTAAGTCATACAACTTGCATAAATTACGCATGTAAGTAAAATTAAACACCCCTTCATGTTTTATTTACGAATGAATGCAATACATGTCACGTTACTGCATTTCTGCATGCATTAAAATCACAAAAACACTAGCAAGAGAGCAAATTAATATCAAGCCCCATTTGATGTAGGGTTCTTGCTGGCCAAGAATGCATTTCCTGTCAAATAAAAGCCAACTACGTCAATCTTTCCTCCCTTCGGCTAGTTAGCCGTGTTAGCTAGCGTCATGGAAGATGGACAGGCTATACAGGGAAACACGGAATCATTTGGGATGCTGCTATAAAGATAAAGCTCCAATTTCAAAACGCATCACAGACCTTTGGTACTTACTCGGATATTTGTAAAGGCAAATTCGTGATTTCCCGCATGATCGATGTCGGCGTGTTTCTGCTCGATCAGAGTGCAGTCGGTGTAGAGAGAGCCGCTGTCAGCACCAGCGCTCAGTTCAGTTCCGCCCCTTCACAGCCCTGCTCTTTAAACCAACGGCCTATTCATTTTTTACAGCAGCTACATCTTATGTGGGCTGCCTATGCTGGTTTATGGAGTAACTATTTTACTCACTCACTCCAAAGTCCGTTAATTAAAGCTTAAAATCGTTCAAAAAGCAACACTCTTTTCGACAGGTTAACAGTTACACAATGTTGAGACGCGCCATTCAGCGTAACTGATAACGTTACTAAGTTAAATACTGAAGTGAAGACTAAATCTTAACGAACTTTTACACATACATTACTGATAAAGTCCACCCTAATAATTTTCTTAATCTAACTACAGGTATTTTGGTATACATAACGTTACTTAACTGCGTTATGAATGTAAATGTTATAAGGCTCGCGCTCACTAAACAAAGAGTGGCAGAATTACTATGGTAACCTTTGTTACCCCAAAACGCTCGTTATGCCTCTGACTGTTACAGCGACATCACGTGGCGTATTCAAATGGGTACAAATATAATCTCTTTACTAAGATCTCACTTTTCCTTTATTGGAATTTTTTTTTCCGAGATATAAAGCTGTAATGATGTTTAAAAAAAATCTGTTTTTAAATCTTCACAGACCCCTCAGTGATAACCTTAATATAGAAGAATCAAAATATAGGAGAATATTCAATGGTTCAGAATTCAAACTTTATTGATTACTTCACCAAATGCTTTAAAGATTACATCACAATATGTATAGAGTTGAACATTATTCTGTATATTTTACATGAAAACTTTACACTGTATTTATTCATATACTATGTATTTATATTTCCCAGTCTCAAGGGAGGCAAAGTAGACATCCATAGTTGCAAGGGAAGGAATGCTTTTCAGAAAATAATTAAATGCACTTCAAGAATGAAATACATCCTTAATGAAAATGAATTGGGATTTGAATCTACACTGGCAATACACTACTAAGCCATATGCTGCTTGGGTTTAATGAAGATATACCTGGATTATACAATACATTTGTATTCCTGTACTTCTCCCACTTTACTCATTTTTTAATAATGACATCAGTGACTGGCGTCCATCGCGTAAACTTGCCGATTCAGTCTGACTCCGAATCAAGAGCGAACAGCACTCACAAAAATTAAAGATAAAAAAAAATGACCAATTAAGCAACTTTAGTGCACTAAAGTAATATTCTTTAGATGTCTTAAGATTTAAATTATAAATATGAACAAACAAAAATGCGAATGCAGAATTAAACCTTAAAAAAATAAACTGGAAACTAAATGAGCATGGTGTGTGGCATGTAAGGAATGGTAGTGTCTGCCTGGTCTGGATTAACAAGCCTAAGTACCGACACATGTGAAATAAACATCAAATGCTTTGAAAGCAACCATTACATTCTTAGGACAATTTGGGTTTTAGTGTGAACACACCAACACCAAATTCAAGTCTTTTACCCCAAACTAAAAGCATTTTAAATGCAAAAACCGCTGTGGGGTTGCTTGAATGAATTTGATTCAGAAATTATTGTTTAATTATATGATGAATCAAAGGGCAATGATAATGGCCATTTTTGGACCAATCGATAAACAAATTTATCACTGCTTTCTGGCACAAGCCCATTGCACACTGGGTGTCACTTACAAGCTCTTAATAACAGGGGTAGATCACATTTTTTATGTTTTTGAGATGTCTAGATTTGTTTAGCCTTTAAAAGACAAAAATTTAACAGATAGGACAAAAGCAAAATGAAATCAACAGACGATCAGAAACCAGATATACAGCAGTACTGGTAATAAATAATTGTCGCAGTCATCCAAAAAAAAAAAAGTCAAAATAAAAATAAGCAAATATGACTCATGACACTAACAACACAGACGGATGACACAGCAGAAGCGGCACCCTGCTGTTCACTCATAGGGGAGCGACCGACGGCTGATGAGTCAGGACTGGTAGAGGAAAGTATTGGACAGTCAGTTCTGTGTTCCTGTACAGTCCTTCAAATCACAGGAGAGACTTATACGCTCTGACCATACATTCACTCTACAGCCCTGCTTTCCCCCAGTTCATCTCAGAGCTGTGTTCCCAGCTCTGATCTACTTCATGACGACGAAGGCTGCGCTCGGCCCAATTCAGGAGCGGCGATGTGGAAGACGGAACCGATGCGGAGGAAAAATCGCCGCAAAGCAGCACGGAGCTCCGGAATGAGGTCGAACTGCATCATCTCACACAGATGGTGGTAGTAGCAGGAGGCATGAGGCTTGAACTGAGGGAGAAATGACAGTGTTAGACGTTCATGGAAAGATGCTTTGAGCCATTTTATTTTAACTTAAGTCTTTTCGTTTAGGGGTTTCCCTAAAGACCTTTTTGGAGTGTCAGTATGGAGTGGAACACCGCTGGGAATGCCTGATGTTATCAACAGTGATGAATGGAAAAGTATATTTTAGTTATGAACAGGGAAGATCCCCAGGGCTGCCAGTGGTCTGACTGCGTAATGGCACAGGTCTCTTTTACATATAAAGGTCATCACACTGACAAGCTGACATTTCAGCGTGGTGCTTCCTGTAATAAAAGCCTTAACTCAGACCCCTAAAGGATAAGAGAGATATCCAACACATTGTCTTTTCCTACAGGAAATAACACCTATTGGCCCACCTGTATGGTTAATAAGGCCACTATTTTTACAGTCTGTTTTTTCTCATTCTTAGATGGGACATGTCAATATTTAACAATATAAAACCAAAACCAAGATCAAGGCCGAACCCAACCGGATGTCTACTGAACATGAAATATAAGTGTACTATTTTTAACCTTCTAATTAGGGAATTAGAGTTGAACTAAGATAAGAGATTTAAAAGGATAGTTCACCTAAAAATAAAAATTGTCATTTACTCACCCTTATGTTGAAGCTCTTTACTGTCAGAACATGACAAACACTTGCCAAACAGGTGAACATTTTACCAGTAAATATCTTAATAGAAAAATTAATTTCTCAGTTTCTGCATGTTCTTATGGATGATATTGTTTCAAATCATGAAACAGGTTTGTGTTGCCTGATTTTTATGGCACGTATCTTCAGCACAGTTAGCAGTGCAGGCTGCGATATTAATAATATTACATTTTCTATGGTATTTGTATGAAAAACAATGCATAAGGCTGAATTCAAGTGCATCCCACTGGATCTCACTGCACTGTTTAGTGGTCGCGTGATCAAGGCCGATCAGTGAGTAAACGTATCTGCTCTAGTAAGCTCGCGCTGCGCTGCCATTTGAGCCGAGCGGACAAGTAGCACAGTTACGTTCTGCTTTTGGTGCATAAACATTATATTGAACATTTATCGAACTTTTGTTATTTTATCAAGGAAAATTATATTGTGATAATTATCATTATCGTTTTAATCACCCAGCCCTAACTCTGACCTTTTCCTCTTTGGTAATATCTCAGCTTTCTCTCTTTCTACAGTCCCACTTGCTCACTCTCTCTCCTCCCCATCATGAGTGTAAACTCTCCCTATTGCTGATTGGCTACAAGACTGTTTTGGTGTCCGTAGATCAGTCTGATCCACTTAGTTTTTTCTCCTATTTGCACAGCCAGGACTGTGACAAATACTATTCTTTTTTTAAGCACACACACAAGAACATGCATAGCAAATATTCACAAAATTGTTTGCTTAAGTTGATCTATTGTGGTCAAATATAACTTTAGAGCAGTGATCTCAAACACTTCAGTTCCATCCCTGCTCCAACACACCTGCCTGTAATTATCAAGTAACCCTAAACACCTTGTTTAGCTGGTTCAGGTGTGTTTGATTGGGGTTGGAACTGAAATCTGCAGGACTGTAGCTCTCCAGGAGCAGGGCTGGGTATCAAGTTCGATACTTTTTAGGCACCGACCGAATTGACTATATACCATCGAATATCAAAAAAATGTCTTGTTGTTCGGTACCAAATTTCGATATCTAAGGGGTTAACTCTTGTCAACGTCAGTGAGCCAATAAGCATGCAGCATGATTGGCTATGAAGAGACATCAAGGAAAAACACTAGTTTACACTGGTTACACCCAGAGACATGGCTGTAGTGTGTAAGCGTCCCAACCCCACTGATGGAAAAGAAAAGTGTGGCTACATTTTACCAGGCTCAATGCCAACAGTGCGCAATGCAATATTTGCAACAAGATCATTTCTGATCACTTTTCTGATCACCTGGGACACTTTTCAAGATCACTTTTAAATAAACCAATTCGAATAAAAAACAAAAACAAATACTCTGATTATGTAATCCAAATTGAAAGGTGCATTTCTTTCTATAGGCGCGCGTTCACTATATTGCAGAGATGACGAGTCAGCAACGTCAACATCTTTGTAGCCAACACTGACTCAGAAAACACTAGTTTATTATTGAATAATTAAAATATCTCCTTGCTATTTTTTCCTGACACATTAATTATCATTACTTTTGCCAGTTTGCGGCAAGCTTTATGCGTATTAAGCGCAAGGCATATATAATAATTTTTTTTTTTAGGTAATATGTAATGTAATCTTGTTAAAACGGATTTCATAAAATTGGTATCGAAAAAAGTATCGTTCAGGAACAGGTATCGAAGTAAAGGTAACGGTATTGAAAATTTTTGAACGATATTCAGCCCTAGTTGGAGACCCCTGCTTTAGAGTAAACAAACATGGTGGATGATGGGCAAGAAAACATGGCGATAATAGTGTTTGGATTGCTTTTTACAGAAAATTCACGGAAAAAAGTTTAGATGTAAATGTGTAATGCTTCTGTCTTCTTGTGTTTGTCACATATTTTCAAGGAAAAAAAGCAGAATCATTTATTTAAATACAAATATATTTGAAGTATTATTTTAATGAGAAATTGAGAAAAAACATTTCATTGCTGGTAAAAAATATTTGTTGGCATGTGAGGCAAAAAGTTCATTTTGATCCCTGTATCCAATATTCTGGTTCAGTGAGAGGGTGTGTTTGTTTATGCATGTTATTACTTTGTCATCAGGCAGTCTGAGTGTCCGGGTGAGGAGCAGCAGCAGGAGACTTGTCCAGGCTTCCCGGTGGCTCTCTGAGGTAAGACTGATGAAGTAAGCCAGCGCTTCACTACAAACTCTAAATAAAACACACATGCACATCGTTACTGTCTTAAAACTGTCCCATACAGCACATGTAAATCTATGATGTAAAACTTGATTATGTGACTCATCCCTCAGTGTTTTACATAAAACAGTTCCTACCACTTTTTTTTTTTTTTTTTTTTTAAGAGTCATACATCTATTTTGTATGCATTATAGTGATGAGTGTAGCATCTATATTTAATGCTTCCTATTTGTGTTATAATGTTAGTGTAATTTAAATAATCACAGAATAATAAATCAATCAACTCAAGTGCAATTTCTTCAAATAATAGGTGCATCTGAACTCATAGCACAGATGCACTGTATAGAACCAGGCAGACGGCTGCACTCACTGCAAAAGGCGTGTCTGGATATCTAGCCAGGAGTCTTGCAGCTGCGTGTCAGAGTACATGCGAAAGAGGATTCTCAGACTGCAGGCCAGACTGCTGGTCTCCTGCTTTAGAAGATTCGGTTTTGACTTCCCCTTAAAGCCTACAAGCAAGATTAATAAAAGAAATGCATAATAAAAAAAGACTGTCTCCTATAAATGACAGCATTACCACAACCCAGACGAGGAAATAAAAGAGCCCAGACCTGCTCTCCAGAGCGCAGTCCTCTGCTCATTGTTGGAGTTGAAGTCCTTGGCAAACCTGTGAGACTCAAGGAGGCAGTCAAGCAGTTTGAAGAGGTGCTGTGACGACAGGTGTCTGTACATACCCTGATCGGGCTCCGTCTCTCCCTCCTCTGCTTGCTCAAGTGCATCTCGCTATTAGGAAACACAAAGAGACGGAACAAATGACACTTAAAGTTAGCACGCTACAAAGCCGTTCCTTGGTTGATTTCTCCAAAACACTGTGTATCTGTTTCAATACCGCTGTGTATTTTGTCAACAACATAAGGGGCTGTTCACACAGGCCACATTGCTGCATTTGTCTGTGCTGTTTATTAGTTATATTTCAATGTAATCATGTCAATTATCAGTTACACTTTATAAAGCAGATATTTGAACAGACTTGGGTTAAGTGAACAAACCTGAGCAGCAGCCATGTTCTCAGCATCCTCCCTCTTGCTGGTAGCAGGGTAGAATACAATATTATCTATGGTCTGAATCAACTCCAGCTGTACGACGCACTTTATAAGCAGCCCAGCAAACAGCCTGTGGTCCGAGACCCCTGGGACAGAACATGTAAGAGAGTAACATGTTATAAGTCACAGAAGGACAGAGAACTTGTGTAAAATGCAGTGTTAAATGGCTCAAGAGCTGGGCAACAAGGTCGTTCGATGGAGTTTTAATCCACATTCAGATCTGCCTCCATTTAGTTTGCAATTAAGTGTTCCAATCAAATCTTGATAGAACAAAATTGTATACTGGGACTTAATTTTGTTTTTTTAAATAAGCAGTTTTACTTCGATAAATGCCACATAGGGGAACAAAAGTTGTGACTTCAGTCATGACGACTTTAAAAGAGGAAGAGGTCATATAGTTCCAAGTGAATGTGTCTGTAGGTGGAAACTCTAGATGATTAGGTTTCGTGGGCAGCTTATCAGACGTCTTTATACTGCAGACAAAGTAGGCAAGCTGCGTGGCATGAGGTCACGTTACAATGTTCTGCGGAAAACTTGGAAACGGATGTAGTCATATGGTGGTTTCTCAGTGCAAGGGTGAATCTCATGAAAACTCCAAAGGGCTTTTCTGTTGTAATAATAGTAATAATAATTTCTGTAGTAATAACAATAAAACAAATTGCTTAAAAAGAAAAAAAAGGAGGTTAAAATTAATTAGATTTTTTTGCATTAGGCCAATGGGAAAATTAAGGCTTCATCTTCTTTAGGCAAATATAATTTTTAAATATACTTTTTGATTTTAGAGTTAAAAAGTTTTGGGTCGGTAGTTTTTTTTTTTTAATGTTTTTGTAAGAAGTCTCTTATGCTCACCTTTGACTGCAATTATTTGATCAAAAATACAGTAGAAATAGTGATGTTGTTAAATATTACAGTTTAAAATAATTGTTTTTTTTGTATACATTTTAAAATGAAATTTATTCCAGTGATGGCAAAACAGTCTTCAGTGTCACATGATCCTTCAGAAATCATTCTAATATGATGATTTGGGGCTCAAGAAACATTTCTTCTCATCTATGTTGAAAACAGTTGTGCTGCATAAAACTTTTTTGGAAACTGATGTATTTTTTTTACAGGATTCTTTGATGAATAGAAAGTAAAAAAAAAAACAGCATTTATTTGAAATAAAAAGGTTTTGTATTTTCTGTCACATTTAATGCATCCTTGCTGAATGAAAATAATGGTAATGAGTGACAAACATTTTCATGAGAATCACCATAAAAGTGAGAGAGGCATTGCAGCTGTACATACTGGTGTGGGACCTTCCTTTCCAGGTTTCATCACTGGCGGTGGACATCTGACTATGGGCTCTCTCTGATAGAGTCCTCTCAAAGCTGCTCTGCGACTGAGAATCCACCTCAACATCCTAAAAAACACAGAGACAAACACACACACAGACAGACGCATATGAAAATCAGAGCCTAATATGCAAATGTCTAGTATAAATAGCAAGCAAAGTCTGGTGGGTGTGTCAGTGTTAGCAGAAGGGTAAGACACAACGATGTATAACAGAATAAGAGCTTAGCGGTGCTTGATTATGGCTTATTTGTGTGTGCATTCAACAATATTTAATTTATTTATGTGTTTGTGATCTCACCATGTGTTTCCCTTCTCCCACCTCCTCCTCCTGTCCAGCTGGTCGCCATGTCAGCAAGCTGTTAAGAGCAAAGTCAAAACCAAACTGAGAGAGCATTTCATAAACAGAACTACTGGAGCTTGAGTCCGTTTAAACACGCTCCGATTTCAATATCAGTGGTTAGAAGTGGGCGATATACCGGTAGAAATGTGTCAACTGGTAGAGATTTTAGACTATCATCTCTACCGTGGTTACACTCACATAAAGTTGCTGTGCTGCGCAGTCATGAAAGCTTATCATCTGCATGCGTTTTTAAGCATTGCTGTTTAAAAACAAGCGATTTTAAACCACTGAAGCGCAATAAGCAGTGAAAGATAACTCATTTCGATAGTATTTTTTTTTTAGTGTATCCATATATTGATCTGTGCATTCGGTCTTAAAGTTACAGCAGCCTAATATTCCTGCTGTCGTTAATGTTAGTCAAACAACAAAAGAAAGAAAATCACTCACTGTTCCTGCTGAATCACTTCTGTAACTTTAAGAATACATTTTGTATTTAATGTATACAGTGAAGACTATGCAGTGCTTTTGTAGATATAATTACTTTATACAATTCATGTAGTATTTCTTATATCTAGTGCTTGAAATTTTTCAGGTAGGTCTACTTCATTCATCTTTTTCTGTTGTAGTTTGTTTTCTCATATGTTTGTAATTAGTTTCTTTGTTTTCATTTCATCACTGACTGTTTACTTTACTGTCTCCAGTAAGTTTGAGATTTTTTACTTATTTAGGCTAATTATGAAATGTCAATGGTTTCAAAAATTTGTATATAATAAAAAACCTTATTTAAAGCAAAAATAACTATATTATTGTATCGTATATATCGTTATAGTGAAATAAAATGACTCTTATCGTAATCATAAGAGTTGGATCATATTGCCCACCCCTATCAGTGGTCATATCAACACCTGTCAAGCATTTGATATATGTTGGCACGTCTTACAGACCAAAAAAAAAGTGGGAAAAAACCCTTTTAAATTATGCTAAAAATAAATTTATTTAGACATGGTATTAATTAGCATACCCTGTAATTTATTTGATAATTTGATTTTTTTTAATCGATTGACAACTCTAATGAAAACACATCCAGATGGAAGGCTGTTAAGTGTCACTGAAACAGATGGTGGTGTGCAAGAGTGTCATACGCATGAGGGCTGGTGGTCTGGAAGATATCCAGCATGCAAGCGCAGGTGACGTCCCACACCTCCGGACTGAACTTCTCCCCGTTCAGGATCACCAGGTTCTCCAGACAGTTTGTGCCTGACCGCGCCAGCTGCTCATTATCTAAGAACAGAGGCAAAGTTTTAAGTGTAACACTTTCCCTGTATCACCACACCCTGATGATTTAAAACACTACCACCCACTGGGTCAATATGTTTCCCCAAATGTGACATGTGTAGGCGTCACATTTGAATTGTCCATCTGGAATGATTTACAGCAAGGACAGGTATAGCAGGACAGGTCTTAAAATTCACAAACTCGCCCTCATGATTAGTGCAACAGATTAGCAAAATCCCCACCTTGTTTCACACACCACTGCAACTGTGCAAAAATATCTGCCAGCAGGACCTCGCTGAGAGGCTCGTAAAATTGTGTGAAAACATCACAGATAGCGTAGAGGGCGTGGTTACATGTTGTCGTCATCCACTCCGTTTTCTATGACAGAAAATTTTTTAAAATTATATATATAAAAAACTATCATCATTGAGTAGCTGCAATGTATCCGCCTTATTTTTCAATGTGGAAGTAAGCTATTTTCTCGTGAATGTGTTTTTCTTGTGAATTCATTAGCTGCTACAATTAGAAGACTAAAAAAGTGCAGCAAAACCTATTTGCGCAACAAACCGGTATGATTACGATAATACATTAAAATAATAGGATCATACCAGATAACAAAATCAAGATGTTTCAGTACCGTTAAAATAACTGGAAGCAACTGAGACCAGAAGCCTCAACATTTAAGTTACAAATGACTGTCTGCTCTTATGTTAAAAATATGGTGGATACAACTAACAAAAAAGTTCAAATCAGGAAATATCTTTTAAATTAGATTACATGTATCAGTTAAAAATCAGATTTATGAATCAGTTAGAAATATCAGTAAATCAACTAGAGAAAAGCATAATATTAATAGCAAAACATTAAAAAAATTCAACATTTATATAACTAAATAGCAAAATTTTAGTGCAGGGACTTCTAGGAACACAAATGAGACAGTTTTTTTAATCAGTAATGAATCAGATTTTTCAATGCTACTTCTCTAGTAGACAACAGACATGCTACTACTCGTGAAGAATGTTTGATTATTACTTCAGCTCGCTCGATTGCAAGCACAAAATAATGTGACAAAAACAGTGATGTGGGGGAAAAGTAGCTTGTTATTGGATAAGCTCAAGTAGTTTAAATAAAATGAACAAAAATGTAATGTTGGGAGTATTGAAATTGTGATTGACACTCACTTCAGTTTGCTGCTCAGGGAGCTTCATGTTGTCGAATATTCGAAAGATGATCCGAAAGAGGTCATGCCACCAGTGCTTCTCAAATGTGTGTCCGTAACTCTTCATGATCTCAAACATGACAGTCAGACCCCTGAAACACCAAAACAATTGATTTAAATCTGTTATTTAAAGTCGTCATGGAATCAAAATTTACCCAATTTATTTTGTTAGTGCACATTACTAGTCTTGTGGTGAAAAAAAAAGCTGTGCAAGTTAATACACAGAGAATTTTTTTTTTGTAATCTTGAATCAAAATCTGAACATTTGCTTCCGCTCTGGAATGGCGTTCCTTCTCTGATGACGTCAGTTTGACGGCTTGGGAGGAATATCCTCAACCACTCTCCTCCAACTGTCAGTTTCCTTTGAGCGAGGGATGGACAGGAGGTGCACTAAACTCAAATTCTGCCCTCCATTCAATATTCCTTTTCACTTGGAAATATGTCACAACACTGGAGAAAAGTCGGTTGCAACTTCTGGTTCACAGGGACTTTAAAGAAATGAAGAGAGTAGCAAGGATGATGATGGGGACCCACCTGGTCCTGACGTCTAGTTTGCAGCGGTTGATGATGCAGGACAGCTCAAACAGGATGGGGAACCAGCCTCTCACCCAAACGCGGTCACCAGGGGCCACGTTCATATCGTCACTAGTGTACTCCCTCAGAGCCTTAAAAGGGGAAGAGTGACTAAAATGTATTCTTTGAAGCTCAGACTTCATGGGTAACAAAAACTGAGGAGACAGCACTCACCTGCGGTCTGTCAGACACGTATTTAGCGCAGTGGCGGATGAGCCGAATGGCTTCCATACTGGTGTCAGGAAATGCAGCATTACACACAAACTCCGACAAACACTTTACTGCATCCTGGAAAGAGTCAATGGCCGCCGCAAAATGCTGCTGAAACGTGTTCACTGTGAGGAAACAGAAAGGATAGACATGAGAATGTTTTTTTTATTTTTTATATTCAAGATGCAAGTTTTAAAATAATGTGGAATTGCCGGTACTTACTAACAATGTGCCCTGTGGTCTGAAATGCAAGGTCCACAATGTTCTCATCATGATCTGATGCTGCTTGATGGAACACAGAGAAGATGTTCTTCCAGCCAGAGCGAATATTAGCAGCCTGAGAGTTCACCATCTGGGCCACACAACGTATCACCATGTCCCGGATGGTGGGCGACCTTTAGAAAGGATGTGGGAGTTAGTGTAGAAGAAAGCAAAATTCATGGCTTAAAATGGAAAAATATACTAAAATAATGACTTCAAATAGGTTTCCTGAACACTTTATCCATCTTTATAATTGTCAGACAAATAGTTAGTTCTGCCCCGAACTCATGCCATTGATTGAACTAAAGAATTTTGATGGCATCACATTTGATGGCTGCCAGAGTTTGGGCAGCATGATTAATCGAAAAAAAAAACTAAATCATGATATGGCTTAGTGCGATTGTCAAATCGCAAAAGACTGCAATTTATTTAAATAAATATAAGCACTGTGTCAGGGTTCCCTGCATTTTTCTGCAAGTTAGAAGGCTTAATGTTTGAAAATAAAGAAATTAAGACAACCACAAATATTAGTATAGTAAAAAATTTTGTTGTAATTATGATTTTTCTTAAATATTTTTTATTTATACAGTGAAATATTAAAATAGTAATATTTCAATTTTTTTGTTTAGTGACTTTTATATTATATTTAGTAATAGTAGTAATTATTATTATTTTAACAGCCATATTGATGTATATAAACAAATGTTTGGCCAAATTGTTTAGTGTTACAAACAAGCACAGCAAATATGGAATTATTGCATTTTAAATCACAAATCAAAGTTTTTATCAGAACATTTGACTTTTTCCACCGAAATCGTGGAATCCAAGCAGTGTAACACTTTTTGGGGAAAACAACCTACAAATGGTCTACTTATAGTTGCTTCTGCATAAGCTGGGATTGCAGGAAGTATTTTAACTCTGACACAATTAACCTCAAGTGTTTCCTCATTCTTTCTTCACCTCCTCAATCACTCACATTTCTAACTCCCTTCTCCTCACCTGTTCTTCTTCATGATGTGTTCAAATGGCCTTAAAAAGTCCTTTTGGAAGCGGAAATTGGCCAGTTCTCCTTTCTCTAGAAACTTCATTGAAAGTTGTCTCAGGGAGTCCACTGCAAAGATGGCAACATCCTCATTAGGATTACAACCCACCTGTCAAACCAGAAATAAAACACAATCAGACAGCTGTTTTACTGATTTATCAAATCAAGAAAATAAATCACTATTAGCTTTAAGGTACGGTCACATTAGCAACATTTTGGCAGCAAAAAACATCCATTGTCTATACAGTGTTACAATGTTGCAATGTATGCAATATCCGTGAGTGACACTACATTGAAATCGTTGCGGAATCTGCTTGGTGAAATCATTCGCCTTTACCTGGAAATCCTGATTGCATGAATTCCTATTGAAATGACTAGATTTTTCTCACGAACATTCATAGAACAATGGTGAATGTGAACGCACCTTTAGATAAAGACCACAGACCTTGTTGAAGTGATCTCCGATGACCTGCCAAATGCGTGACCACTGCAAACGGATGCGGTTCATGTTGTAATAGGAGATCTCCACTATCTTCTGCAGACTGAACATGCGCGGCTGGTGCGCAGAGGCCAGCTCGTCCATGGACACCGCACATAGCCAACGTACAAAGTCAACTGGAGATGGAGCAGAGTTTAGAATTCACAAAAATATCAAGTGCCATTTTGCCCTCAAATACATTATGTTCATGTCTGTGTGCAGTATTGTGGGTTGCAAGAGTGAGTCAGTCCAGAGGGCCATTTCGTGTGGCAGTCACCTAATGGTTAGGCTACATAATAAAAGTAACTAAATAAACTGTCCACCCAAACAGTCTGAAACAGATAATTTTCATCCATTTATACACCTACAACCAAGACATGTAGCAATAATTTCAAAGAAAAAGTGCCTTTTTTTTCAATAGCTCGTTACCAACATTTCCTGAGCTAACTTCTAACATCACTTCTGAATTTAAACGGCCTATTGTCTTCTATTAAAGAAAACCTCCGTCATGACACTATGTCATGATTATAATTCACTTCCTTATGATGTAATGGACCAAACTATTTGAATTTGAATTTATTTATTTTAAAAGGGACAATGCACATTAATTAACAGGAGCACTCCAAGTCCATCATGTATATGTGCCAGATTTAGCCATACAGGCTATTTTTCATCTGTAGTCCCTGACTACAATAATCCAAGCTATGGGGAACAAGATCACAGCATGGACGCCCACTTAGACAAAAAAACGACTTTCCACTGCTCATGGAGATAAAGATATGCAAGGAATGCAGTCGTTCTAGCTTATTTCTTTGTAATTTCAAACAAAACTCAGAACACATTGACTAGTTTACATGGGTAGAATTAACAGTATCAGTTTCGTCATAATCAACCCACACAGATATGCTCTCAAACAGTGTTAGTGTGTAATTGACTACATATAGCGATACTAATAACTTAGCTAAACTCCTCAGTAGCGTGACAGCAGCTCAAATGTTTTCAAAATAGTGTTGCTATTTCAGTAGCAAGCTAGTTTATTCCGAGTAACAGTGGCGTTAAAACCGTTTATGTCGCATTGTACTTTATATGTATATAAGGATTACTAAAGTTGTTTGATTTGCCAAACATGTAAACTTGCATCCTCGTGGTTGTTGCAAGTCTTTATTTAGCAGGTTTGACTATGTAAATCATGTTGTAGAACAAAACGTGAAAGTCTTTTCATGTTTACCACAGACCTTATTTAGCTTAAAACCCCTACTATAAAACTATTAAATAATTTCTGACGTATTATACTAACTATGCTGACCCATGCTATTTTTCCCCATGTTTTACAACTAAAAACAGAAACGCTCTATAAAATCAAACCTCTAAATATTTTTTTTTGAATACTTTTATTCTTCTACTTTTCTATAAATCTTTAATCACCAAGGATGCATTACACTGATCAGAAGTGACAGTAAAGACATAATGTGCAAATATTTAAAATAAATGCAGTTATTTTGAACTTTCTATTGATCAAATAATCCTGAGGAAAATGCATCATGGTTTACAAAAAGCTATGAAGCAGCACAACTATTTTCAACATTGATTATAATCAAAAATGTTTCTTGAGCACCAAATCATCATTATAGAATGATTTCTAAAAGATCATATGACATTGAAGACTGGAGTAATGATGCTGAAAATTCAGCTTTGCCATCACAGGAATAAATTACATGTTAAAATAAATTTAAATAGAAAATAGCTAT
The DNA here is from genome assembly GCA_026230005.1 of Gila orcuttii. Taxonomy (NCBI): domain Eukaryota; kingdom Metazoa; phylum Chordata; class Actinopteri; order Cypriniformes; family Leuciscidae; genus Gila; species Gila orcuttii. The sequence goes on along the minus strand of JAPDVR010000021.1, from coordinate 23,109,956 downwards.
TTTAAGTGATAATAATATTTCACAATATTACTGTTTTTACTGAATTTTTGATCCAATAAATGCAGTCTTGGTAAGCATAATGGGACTTGTTCTACCCACCTTAAATTTTAGAACAGTAATGTGTATATTTATATTGCCCCCTTAAAAATTAAACAAAAATGTTACATTAAAAAAAAAACAAAATAAAGAAACCCTACCAATTGCATTTCCATCAAGCCTGGTGGATCCAGTGAAGATTCTAACACACAAAACCGAGAGACGGAAGGTCAGACATGGGATTATAAACACCAAGAACAACGCTGTGTTTGTATTGTCCTGTGATTTCAATGCACCTGTCCACAGCCACCACAACACTCTGAGAGCTGGTCTCCCCCACTGACTCCTGGATATGAGCCATCTGACGCTTGTCTGGACCTCCAACCAAAGTACCTGCAGGAGACCAATAATATGGTTTTGCACACGATCCACACACATCAACAAACAAACAATGAACAGACTGAACACTTGGGCCCCATCCGTGAGCTATTAACTGCAGTCATACAATGGCTTACCTAAACCGAGGGACATGAATTCCTCTCCCCCTGTTGGGAAGCCCTTTATGCTGCCTCCCTGGTCCCGGACCACACCGGAGATATAACGCGTCTTCACCCCTGTTCCAATCAACTGAGCCAACTCCAGCTGACTGATACAACGCAGAATCTACACCGGGAAACAGAGCAGGCAGATATATAGAGACTACAAAGAAACATTATCAATTCAAAGATTTTGGAAGAAATCAGGGGTCAATGCCCACCAGTGGAGTGGAGTTGCATGACTTCACAACAATAAGGATGACCTGCTGGCCAAGGGCGAGTGTGAGAGTGATTCAGACCAGTTGTGCAACCACTAAAAATGTTAAATTCATCAAACTTCTACATCCATTTTTCATACCTTGTAAACCTAATTGTTTGGTTTTATGTGATGTATTCTACACTGCTGTTGCAAATTCTGCTGATTTGTCAGCAAGATAATATCGACTAGCTAGAAAACAGATTTTTGTCAATTTTTTTGAATTAGCAAAAATTATTTGTGATAGTCTTGAAATTATTAGTAAGGATGTGCTGAAAACTACAAACCAATCAGGAATGTTTTCAATTGCATGCCACGGTTTTCCAGCAAAAGTGTACACACACACACACACACACACACACACACACACACACACACACACACACACACACACACACACACACACACCTATTTGTATATCAATGCAAATATAAAAATGAATTGCTAAAAATAAAAATAGATTTTTTTGTGGGCCACGTAAAATTGTTGCCAATTCATATTTTATATTAATATATTATGTTATGTAAACAAAAATTTAAAAAATACATTTTTTATAATATATACTGTATAGTCCATGCCCATTATAAGATTTCAAGCAGAGGCGGTCAAGTTTTTATTTTTTTATTAAGATGGAACTTCTTAATTATTGTACTGATGGTGGAAATGGGGAATTTCAATGCTTTAGACATTTTCTTACAGCCCCTTTCTATTTTGTGAAGCTCAATAATCTTTTGTTGCACAGCAGAACTATATTCTTTGGTTTTACCTATTCTGATGAATGATTAAGGGAATTTGGCCTTCGAGTTATCTCATATTTATACTCTTGTGAAACAGGAAGTCATGGCTGTATAATTTCATGTTCCTAGTCACCCTGGTGTGCTAAAAACTTTAAATATGAAGGGGAATATACTTCAGAGATATTTTACTCATAAGAATTTCTAGGGGTACCAATACTTGTGTCCAACGTTTTAGAGAAAAACATTTATTTCATTATGTGATTTTCCGCCCCACGTTCATTTTAAGATTTCAGATTTATTTTTACAGCCTTCTTTGATTATATCTATCAATAATTCTGACCACGACTGTGTATATATAGTAGAAAAATGGCTAACACTCAGCTCCAGGCTCACATGCTCTGATGCCCACCTCATGCCAAGAGTTGCCCAAGTAGTTTCCATCGGTGTGGGCGACCATGATGAGAGTCTTAATGGTGTCAATGTTCTTCTGCTTCATCTCTGTGATGCTTGAACTGGCTGTGAGCAGCGTAAACCGGGCCAAGGCCTGGATGTAGGCGTCTCTCTCCAACTGCAAAGAGAGTGAAACAGAAAAGAAAATAAGACTTGGCAGAAGAAACTAAATAAAGCAGACTTGAATAATATCAGTCACATAAAAAGAGCAAAAACACAAACCTGCATGTTGAAGATGCAGGCGATCCTGATAGCACAGCGAATTCCCTCCAGACAAAGAGAAGCCACATCCTGATCGTCACAATCCTGGAGTCCTACACTGAACGCCGCCAACAGGGGAGTCCAGGCCAGCTGTTTTAGAGAAGCATTGAAGTATCGAGAAATGAACCCAAGCAAAACATACTTTCATTTCAAAGTTTATCTTCCTTCCGACCTTTCTAGACTGATGTGTGAAACCACTTCCTGAAACACTATGAGATTATGTCTCTTCCATGACCTGCTCATGATCCTTTTGACCTATCAATGATCTTATGATCTAGTGCTCAAACTGGTCGGATGTGTGGTTTTGCAACTGAAAATTGTGAAAAACTGTAGAGTGATGTTGGTACCTTGAACATGGGCCGGACGTGCTCTAGGTGAGTAGCACTGAAGAAGGGAGCCTGAGCGTGACTTACAGCCTCCATCAGAGCTTTAGCCGTTTTGGCCATCTGCTCCATCTCCATGTTATACAGCAACCTTCTCTGCTTCTCACTGGCTACATCTAACAGGAAGACAAACAGCTTGCATCAGCATCCAGCGTGGTTTCATTTAATCCCAACAAAGGAAATTAGACGTTAAAGATCAATATTATCTACACAGCTCTTACTCTGTTTGCTGGATTTGGGAGTGATGGAGTATTCTTTGCTCTCCTTCATGGCGATCTTCTTGCCTGCGATTTCATCGTAGATGGAGGAGAGATACTCCTCGGGCAGATCCTTGCTGTCATTAATGCCACGGTTCATTTTTATGTACTGCTCCTTCGTCATCTTGTTCTTTACCTGAAGAGAGAAAAAAAAGATTTTGACATTTTCTAGAGATAAAACAAACTTTTTTTTTTTTGCACGTTGGTATACAGTTGCAACAACCTAGCAAACAACCAGAACACTCTAGCATCTGGAAATCAACAACCTTACAACCAGCTATGCAGTTGCTGGTTAGTTTTCAAGGTATCTTAGCAAGTAGAAAGCAAAGCAAAAATAAGAAGTCTTACCTGTGGACTGTGCAGGTCGGTGGTTAACATGATGATGGAGTAGGCCAGAACGTAAGCGGTGTCTGCGCTGGCAAACAGAGTCTGCCTACAGAGCAACAGACAGGTCAGCACATAGGCTACACAAACCCCCAAGCAAGCCTCAGAAATATAAAACTCCTCCTCAGACTACAAAACTCACCCCTGATTGCACTCCAGGTAGCGGGCGGCAAACTTCTCCATTAGCCTATCAATTTTCTGGGCTTCACCTGGAAGCCTGAAGCCTTCCAAGAAGGCACGGAGTGCTGACACAAAGTCTTTGCCACAAAAGTCCAACCGGTCCACGTAGCAGTACATCACCTCCTTATTAAATTTCATATTCTCTCCCAGGAACTCACCAACCTGAGTCTGATCACATGACACATCAGAGCCTAAGTAGCTGGAGCACGAAATGTCTTCACTAATTTATCCATGTAAAACAAGCATGAACTTACTGTGTCCAATCGCTCCTCTTGTTGCAGGAACTGTGCAATGTCTTCTGGTGAGGTTCCCAGCATTCCTTGCTCCTGCAGGTATTGTAATCCCCTTTTTGGTTTCTTGTTAAACCTTTAAGAAACATAGAAATGGTCAAAAAAAGTAAGAAAGGAGATGACAGAGGAAAAAAAAGACAACTCACAGCTCAATGCCATGCTCGATGATCTCTTTCTGCTGCTTGATGACCTCATACTGCTCAGGGTGATCTGGCTGAGACTGCTGAACTCCAGAGGACACAGTGGAGTCCAGAGAGCTCACACTATCTCTGCGAGAGGAAAGATGCTCAGGGAGCTTAACATCCGTACTGTCGCCCTCTGCTGGACGTTCCTGACCTACAGCACAACCCAGTCTATTAGACTTGCAAAATTATGTTGTAAAAGATAATATACAGATTAAAACAGATTATTGTCTTACCAAGGTTAGCCTGCAGGTTGGGGTTGACGTACATGTCTCTGCTCCACTCCACCATGCACTTCAAAATGGACACCAGACACTCGAGCCCTTTCTTTCTCAAACTCAGCTCCTGCAAATGAATCATTAACTGATCAACTCTGAATTATTACACACAGTGAATCATGCACCTGTTTTTACTGGATATGGTTGCAATATTCTGGAATTATATTTGAGATGTAGTTGTCTGGCACTATTAATATGATTTATGATACTTATGATTAATCACTTGATCAAAAAAATTATATATATATATTTACCAAATTAAGTCTGAAAATTTCAGATTAAATACATTTGTTAAATGAAATCTAAATTATGACATATACACTATTTTGGTTTTCTTTTGAAATTTATTTTTTTCTCCATGTTGGCTCCTTATGATTAATCATTAATATATATTGTATTTCATTTTGAATTAAAGCATCCGCTAAATGAAATCAAAATTTTATGACATATGCTGCAATTATACAATAGCATGCCCCCTTTTTTTACTAGAGATGTTTATATTATTCTGGTTTAATTTTGTAATATAGTTCTGTGTTGATATTTTTACCTAATTTAAGTTGTTTCATGCTAAAGTATCTGCTAACAAAATCTAAATCGTATGACATGCTGCATCGTACACATTTAAAAAGCATGCCTCGTAAGTACTAATGTTTTAGTTGGAACATGATGATAGCTACCTGTAATGGAGTCATGCCGAGCTCCTGTCCACTCCTTCCCTGGGCGATTTTAGACAGGTCATTTACCAGCCGCTCAAAAATATTGGCAGCGTTGAGATCACAGTCATAGTTCACATAAATGTCCACCACGCATTGTGCATCTGTGAGAAGAACAGCAGACTGATTCACCATTGAGTTTGACATTTGAGCTAATTATCTGAGAGATGCTTCTATGTATGTGTCTGCAAGTGTACACTGAGGTGTGCCAACCTGCACATATTCGAGTAAGAGTCTGAATGACCATCCACTTGTGCTCAAAGGAGCTGGATGACGTCTCCAGGATTGTTAGAAAGATCTCCCTGAAGAACACCTGAGCAAAAAGTAGTTTCCATTTGTTTTGTTTTTTATCAAATAAGCAAAATGAATATTTGTCTCCAAAACTAATAAGCTTTTTTAATTTAATGAGAAAAATGTTTTAGTCAAGTGTATCAAAACAGCCTGGTAGCGTATCTGAACATCTGATCATTTTTTACCTCAATCTGCATCTTTAGGTGAACCTTGAAGTGCGAGAGCAGGGTAAGGAAGATGGCAAGAGACAGTTCAAATACTTCAGGCACAGAGGAGACCCCGTTTTTAGAGAGCGCCACACACAGGTACTGTTTAATGGCGTTCACAAACATCTCATGGGTTCGAAACAAAGGTCCAGCACCCTGTAGCACTGACAGCAACAGCTGCAGGGAAACCACCTTAGAGCGCAACTCATGGGACCTGAAAGAGGATAGAAAAATGACAGCAGTCATCTGAATGATAATGATCTGTTTGCATAAACTGAATACCTTCCAAAATAATGGTGAATGAATACAAAATCATTCTACAGGAAGTGTCCATTGTGGAACCAGAGCACTCAGATTTCCTCCAGCAACATCTCAGTTTTTATGATCACACTACATAATATTCATCATTTACAGGCTTGATTGTCAGTTTATAAAGTCTTTTACATAAAATAACAAGCTTAACTAAATCAAAAAAGAAGTTTGTAGACAAACTTTAAGTTGGCTTGAAAAAGCCTACAAGCTTAAAAAATACTTTCTTGACTGATATAACTTCTGTTTCTAATCTTACATTAATTTTCTCTCCAGGTTCTTACTTTGGGTCTGGTGGTCCATCAGCCAGGGGCTTCATTGACAGCTTGCAGAGGGAGCGGAACACAAGGAAAGCATCTTTCTGTAGGATGTGTGAGAAGCGGGCAGCTGTTTGACTGCCCTGAATGCTTTCTACATCCTGCTCAGACAAGAAACAACAGACCAGTCAGACCACAATTAACCCTAAAACAGGCAAGAGTGGAAAATGAAAAAAAATAAAAATAATTTCAAGTCACTTTTTATATCATCTGGTCTTAAGTAAAACATATTTTTTATATATTTTGTATTTTATGGGTTGTATTTTCCAGGATACGTTGCCCTATTAGGGTATAAAGTTATGCATTTTTCTATGATTTATTTGATACAAAAAATATGTAATATGCAAAATATGCTGCATGTATAACATGTCTAAGTCTCCTAAAATTGAGGCATATACATTTCCTGCATTTTTACACTGCTGAAGTGTCTCATCTTCAACCTCAGGGGTGGGAAACTCTAGCCCTTGAGGTTCACTGTCCTGCAGGGTTCAGCTCCATCGCTAATCAATCAAATAATGTAGTTTATGATACAAAAATAATAATTGTCTAAGTAATCCTGAAGACTTTGGTTAGATTTTTCAGGTGTTTAAACGGTAGCCCTCCAGGAAGAAAATATCTAGTTAAAACGGCAAAGATATAGTCAACTAAACACAATAACATCAGTTTTACATGTGAATATGAACGTGCACATTTTTTTTAAACTCAAAATACATAGATTGAGAAAGGGGATTGTGCACAGTGGTCCCAGAGGCCAGGAGGGCCAATAAGGAACTTCCCTAAGGGTCCCAGCCCTGGAATGCAACTTCTATTGAGGGGGGGACACCCTCCCCTCAAATTTTTAATCAGTTTATCTTGTGACACCTCTTTGTCAATATTGTGGCATAACCTTTTTTCTTACCCTAATCTGGCAACGTATCTCATGGGATACAGATATTTCAAAATGCGGTAAATTACAGCATGAACATCATATGTTGCTTAATTTTCTTTTTCAACATCTTAAAACAATATTCACAATTAATATTAGCAGTTGGACTGCATTTTTTTTTTTGTAGAAAAAAGTAAGATTAATATATGCCTACTTTCTACAAAGTCAGAATGTCCAGCTCCATGGATGGACGTGTTGGCTTTAGGTCAAACTGACAAAATGAGCACAGAAAATTTGAACCAGGTCATGTGACCCACATAATCCAAACAAACTTAACTATGATAATAATTCTCTCAAGAGACTAAAGAGTATGTATTCTGTGGTGCACGTTGCCTGTTTATGGGTTAAAAAACCTATAGTCCAGTTATGTGCCTTTTGTGGATAATGGGCCTCATTCACGAAACTTCCGTAAATGTAATTTGTGCGTAAAACTGTCCTTCCCGAAAACTCTACTCCGGATTCACAAATGCTTGGTAAACATCGGATTTGGATTTGTCCACCATGATTGAACGGCTGGGTAAAAAGTGACAGTGACGAATGCTGCGTTTTACCCAGAGTTGAACAGTTTTCAAATCTCAGCAAAAAAAAAGAAAAGAAAAATAAAAGACAGGGCAAACTCGTTAAATATTATTATGGGACATCAAAATCCAGTGTCATCAGTTTACCTAAAAGAACATAGAACATTTAAATGTTTTACACAGCACTTACACATGGTAGGGAGCAGGTGTAAATTTCTTTCATTCCAACTAACATTTAAATACAAACATTTTCATGAATCCAAAAATTTACGTCTGAACGGCTTTACGACTGATTTACACAAATTTGTTTCATGAATGAGGCCCATTGTCTTTATACACTTTTATTTAAAGGTTTGGGATCGTAATATTTTTTTAAATGTTTCTCACCAAGGCTGCACTTATTTGATCAAAAATAGAGTAATACAGTAATATTGTGAAATATAATTTCAATTTAAAATAACCGTTTCTATTTTAAAATATTTTTTAAATTGTGATTTATTCCTGTGATGGCAAAGCTGAATTTTCATCATTACTGCAGTCTTCAGTGTCACATGATCCTTAAGAAATCATTCTAATATGCTGATTTGCTGCTCAAGCAACATACTATTAACATTTATTATAAACATCTGTGCTGCTTAATATTTTTGTGGAAACTGTCTTTTCTTTCAAAGGATTTATTTGAAATGAAAATGTTGTGACATCATACATGCATTTACTGTCACTTTTGATCAATTAAATGCGTTTAATGTGTAATTTAATTGCTGAATAAAACTATTAATTGCAATCTTAAGATGGCGGAATACCCTTTTAAGTCCACTTTGCAGAGAACTTACGGTCAAATGCAACCCACACCACAACTGAGCGTGTCAGATTAGAGACATTTAAAATGTGCAGAGGTTGCAAGGACTGGAATTGGGAACCCCTGTCCAACATCAAAAAACAGTAACCCAAGAAACACACCAGAATGTCTGTCGAGGACTCTGAGCCACGGTCGTCCACCATTCCATTCATCTGCTGCGTGTCTAATCGGACAACAGGGGGCGGCACTTTGGTTTCAGAGTCAGAATGTTGATCTAATCCTGTAGTAGAAACAGAAGCAGGAGTGACTACTATGTTGTAGGTCCACATAAAGTTGCAGTAATCTATTTCCAATGTGACGCACCTCCTTCCACAGAGCTATCTCCCAATCCACTGTCCGGCTCAGTCTCTTCCAGAACCCCAGTGCCTGCTTCTGTTTCAGGCTGCGGATGGCCTTCCTCTCCCTCAGATGGATCAGCAGTTATTTGGTCCGACTCCTGAATCTCTTTGTCTTTAAGAAGTCAAAAGAAATAGTTTATACTACCCAAATGAAACGCATTAAAACAACTATTAAAAATATAATAGGAAACTGATAAAAATATAATTTAGACTTCCGGTGGGTGCTATGATCAAACATATTTCACAACATGAGATATTTTATTTCACGTTAACATTATACATCACAATATAGATATTTTTGTTTGATTTTTATTAGCAAAAATAATTTTTCTATTTGTCATTAATGACACAGACAGGAGAAGGTTTTTATTGAAATCAGGCTGCTGTTACTGAATGCTTGGATCTAATATACTGACACTGTGACAACCGTTTTTACCCAACTGTTTATGTTCATTTAAGACATAACTGACAGCGTTTATGTGAATACTTCACACGATGGGCAGTTTGACAAGATGGTGTGTATTTGACTACTTAAAAGTCTGCCTGTAGAGAAAATCAAGTTTTTAATGTTTTTTATATGTCTATGTGGTGTTTTTAATATGTTTTAAAACAAACCATATGCAAGTCAACACCATTGCTGAGTATTTTCTCTTTAAAACTGCACTGAAAATGCAGTTTGACATCACTGGTGTTCCTTACTTCCCCAACTGCCTTGTAACCAATCACGTCAAAATGCTGGCGAGCTTTAGCATATCATTACTCTGCCGTGCAGAAAAGGAGTCTCAAGAGTAGCCAGGTTATCCCCGTAAATTTACTGTTGATATGAAATATTATTTGTATTACGATGTTATGATGAACTATATGCCTTTCTCCACTGAGGTCTTGAGTTGTTCAAAGTGTTTCTAAGAATGCTGATTGTTAGAAGACAGCTGACTGACTCTGAGATGCGAACTGGAACATGGTTTGTGTAACATTAGTGTAACACGCAAAAGGCTAATCATATTAATTACCGTTGTGTGTCCTACATTGTAAAGAGCGATTCCATTGTGCAGCGTTTACCTCAGTAAGCTGACAGAATGGATCTCTGAGATGGCGTGAGTGAGTGGACGCAGGGCTAATTAGCATTTTCATGGATTCGCGTATACTAAAAGAAGCAAGGGGTAGAGTTACATTCAGTCTATTTTAAGGCATGAATACATTTTTTGTCACAGGAAAAACATTTAAATATGTAATTTTGGTGATCAAAGATGAGTTTTAAGGGATAAAATTATTGACTACAGGGGGACTTTAAGCACATTATGCCATGAAAGAGAACTGAATTCAGGTTCACATTATGTGCGTCATTCAGTGCGCTTGCCACATTGAGATATTTTTATGGCTTATTGAGCTTAAAAACCCACTCTTATTTTTTATCACTCTAAAGTTTCAGTAACTAAGTAGTACTGTGCTATGCGTATACATTTACATATCAAGATTAGAGCACTCAATCGATTAAAAATATTTACATTCAATTAAGACTTTATTTAACTCATTTAAGACTGCTCTTATGAGGATACTCGATACATTTTCCATAAATGTGTTACTGCTCATTCAAGCGTGAAAAATAACTCGATTCTGGCACGCTGTTCAATTTTGTCTTGTTGCGCTTGAATGGTTTAAAAGCATTTGCATGAATAACGCTAACCAAAGGATGACAGAAAAAACGGGTGCTGCGTTGATTGCGTTAAATATTTTGAACGCGTTAAACTGGAAAAAATGTATAGCATGCATCAGGGTCCGAAATTAACACCCGCCAAGCGCCAAATGCGGGTAGATTTTCTGTTTGGCGAGTAAATCTCAAAAGGCTATCCGCCCCACTGGCGGGTGAATGTTCATAGCAAAATAGTAATGTAACGAGTTAACGTTAACGAGTCCTCTTATCGATGCTCCTGCTCCAAAGCGAATTTTTTGTCCCGCCATAGTCTTATTTGATCTGCGAGTAATGTAGACGACAGTAGTGCGTGTGACAGGGCGCAACTGAAGCACGAGCAGTGAGAGTTCGCGCGCGTGCGCGCTCTTTCTCTTAGTGCTGTCTTGCTCTCTCTCCTTGTCACATAGGCTATTAATCAAAATAAATCGACTCGATGGTAAAAGGTCGGAAGACCATAGTTTCATGTGGAGCATTCGGATATATTTTTTCCTGAATTACCGCTGGGTGTGAATTGTGCTAAAATAACTTATCTTCTCTGAAGCGTTCCGCACATTCAGCTGACATAAACCACACTTTAAATAAACGAAAAAACCTATCCAGTGATTAAATGTTTTCTGTGTTGACACAAATCTTGTGGGATGTCCTAGCTGCCGGGATAATCACACAACGCGAACACATCCGATAATGACACGTCCAATTCGCAAACTAATGACTCATTTGAACCGATTCATTATAATTTCATTTTAAAACTGATATTTCCAGTCCTTCAGTTACTGATCGGATCAGTCAGAGTAAATGGAGTAAAAAAAAAATAGGCATAGTAAAACTAAATATTTTTTTGAAATAATTATAATATATTATTATTGCATATATTTTATTAAATATACAATTAATACATTTAATTTGTACAGAACTATTTTCATATAGGCACCACCACAAAATATTATTTTAATGTGTGTAAATTGTGTAATATGTGTGTAAATAAAAGTAAAAATGGAAAATAATAGACCAGAAATATGACAAAAATGTTTTAATATAGCCTATATATAAATTAATGTATATGTGACACAAAAAGGCTGTTTATTATTTTGGCCGGTAAAAAATATGCTTGGCTGGTGGATTTTTTCATCTACCAGTCCCCGTGGCAGGTGAGCCAAAAAGTTAATTTCGGACCCTTAATGTGTTAACAGCACTAATCACGATATAAACGATATAGCAAAATCTCTACCGTCATTCCACCTAGCCCTTTTTGGAGTCATATCTCATATCCTGACCCCATTGATTCACCATACCTGGGTGTTCAATTTCATTTGTGCTCTGTTGATTTGTGGCAAACTCCTCCTCTGGCTTTGACTCCTCTGGCTGGCCATTGATGGAGGATGAGTCTTGGGGGGTGGAAGGAGTGGATGGGATCCCAGACGGGCTGAGAGATGGGGATGGTGGTCCGTTCTGTTCTAAGCGGGTTCGCCCGAACCATGGAGATCCAGACCCCCGTCCAGGAGTTGGAGAAGGGTTTTGGGTCACAGGTGAAGGGTTACTGGACACTGGGGAAGGATTGCACAGCTGCAGACGTTGTCTGTCCTTCTCTGCTTCCTGAGCTTCCAGAGCCTGCAAGACAGTCATCAGAAAGTCAAACTTAGTTTCCTAGATTTAGTGTATTGTTTCCAACCCATAATGGCACCCATTGTTCCACTAGGGTGTGATACCACACATTGAAAAAGAAGAGTTGTTTTGAGTCTGCAAAGTGAAGCAGCCTGAGATGCTTCATACTAACCGCCTGGTTCTCCATCCGGGTGAAGATGACATTAAGCATCTGTGTTAGAGTGGCCTTGGCTGTAGTCTGGTTGATTAGGTTGCGGCTGGCAAGGTAGATGTTGTAGCAGGTGCGCACAGTAAGAAGAATCGTTCCCTCGTGGATCTCTATGTGTGGGGATGTCACGGCAGTCAACAGAGCCTATAGAGCAACACAATGATCTGCATCGTGAAATTACAGATCTGAAATTAAACCCATTTTTTCATGTACAGTGGGGCTCAAAAACCTGAGATGACATTGAAAATCTATTTAAAGTTATAACTAAATAGAAATTTTTAAGATTTTGAAAAATATAAAAGATACATTATAGATGCTGCACACTTCTACATTGATCATGTGAATTCTTTGTCTAAAATGGTCAGATGCTCTTCCACTGAAGCTCAAAATGCTCTTTGGATCATCATTTGTATCTCAAAACTTGTGGAGTTCATGCAGCTCCAAGGCTGCTGTTATTAAAGCAAAAGAGGGACAAACAAAATACTAATACATTCTCAAATTCATGTTATACTTTTCCTTCGAATTATGTTCAAACCAAAATTGCAATAGAAAATTGGGAAACACTTTATATAAACCTTTATATATAATGCATAATACAAGTATTTAGCCTTGCAATCCACCCTAAAATGTTTTGTATGGTCTCATGAATAATTGTAACCACACTTATAATACACTATAATAATGTAACGTCTTTAGCAATTATAATGCATTAAAACACATGGCAACAACCAATTTCAGATGTAACAAGGAATCTGCAAATATTATAATTAATTTTAATTTTGGTTACAATTATTTATGAAAAATATATAATGTATTATATGTTTACATTGTGAATAGCTTCATAATGCATTATACACGCAAGGCTTTAAGTTAAGTGTTAACAAAAAAAATATTAAATTTTAAATGTATTAAAAACATTTTGAACCCCACTTATAAGAATGTAAATAATGACCCTGATGAAAATAGGATCTTTAACAGGAGGCCCTCTCATGTGATTATATGTACATATCACAGTGGTAAAACTAAATCTTACTGCAAGCTAACGTTGTTGAACAACCCTGGTGACATTTTATTTAAGAGGCTGCCCAACCCCCTTATGCAAACCATTACTCTCTATGTACTGTATGCAGCCTTTTCTCACCATTTATAGAGAATAGAATACAGGGTGCTTCAAAAAGATGGACCCAATTTCATCGCCATCTAGCGAACAATTGAGGCAAGGGGCTCTTGGCGCGCTGGGAGAGATATCCAGTGGTGCTCATTGAAAAAAGTGGTGCGAGATTCATTCATGGACGGTTTGTGGTTGAAATATAGATATATAGCGATTTCAAATCAAGTCCTTCTATTTGAAACATGCTATACTTGTAGATTTGTCATGCAGCATGTTTATCTATAATGATAAGAGTTAGGCTTGGATAAAAGAAAAGACTTTGTACTTTACTGCTCAGCTTATGTTGCAAATGCTGTAGTAAGGTAATGACAATGTTCTCAACATAAATCATCATTTAGCTGCCTGTTATCTAAGTGTCTTGTGTGACTTGAGTGGGTTGACAGAAGCAGCTTTGATTATTTTGGCATGATTTTCACTGCAGTGACCAGGTGAACTTAGTGCAAGGTCAAACAGAGATGTATTACGAATGATGAAACTATAAATTGACCAATGCTGCAACTTTTCTTCCAAAATAGATTAGATTAACACAGTTCAAAACAATGCAATTTCTAAAGCAAATTTTGAGTAAATATTTTTAAAACAAGTATTCATTTAATATTTATATGTAATATTTTGTAATATACATACACGATTTTGGGATCTCTTATGCTCATCAACTCTGCAATTATTTGATCAAAAATAAGGTAAAAACAGTAATACTGTGAACTATTATTACAATTTAAATAATTTTCTATTTTAATACATTTTAAAATGTAATTTATTCCTGTGATTACAAAGCTGATTTTAGTAATCCAATCTTTAGTGTCACATGATCCTTCAGAAATCTAGGGCTGTAATCTCCCAGTCGACTAGTCAATTTATTGGTCGATACGTTCTGGCTCGACCAAAATTCTGATTGGTCGATTTTTTGCCGTGTTAATTTCATCAGGTAGAAAGCAGTAATTGCTAATGGGGGTGTTTTCAGAGCACCCCTGTTTCACAGGTTTTTGGATTAGCCCAACCCACTGGAGACAGATTGAAGAAAGTACTAGAAGGCCTTGGTCTGGTGGTTTGCTGAATATTTATTTAATTGTGAGCGTTTGATTTACAGTCAGTCATTCCTTTACCATGTCAAAGACATCGGCAATGTGGTAGCATTTTACAAAAATAGATGACGGAAAAAAAGTCGAATGCAAAGTTTGCAAGCAACAGTTTACATATCACAGCTCGACTACAAACATGGCATTTCACCTAAAAACGGTAAGCTAACTTGTCTGCGTTAGGTTGCCCCGTCTGTTTTGAGTAGGCTATATGAACATATCAGAATTGGCATATTTCAATGTTTTAGTCTAATAACTTAATTGTTTTATAACTGCAGGCGCACCAGCCCACAACGACGGTAGCATCCCCAGACACACCCAGACCATGCTGGATGTTAAGCCTCCTCTATCATCCAAACGCAAAAATAATATCACTAGGGATGCACCGATATGAACATTTTGGCCGATACCGATAACCGATAATTCTTTACATTTGAAAGCCGATAACCGATATATTGGCCGATAAATCTAAATAAAAAAAATTATATACTTTGATAGCCTGTATAACAAAATGCTCACCATTAAAAGCCTTGTCTCAAACCCTTTTAAAATAAATCAAACATATACAATACAGTATAGCCTAGTTTGAACCAGTGTAAGATTCCTTAACTTTTAAAATTAATTTTACACTCATATGGACAACTTTCTTTTATTAAAAAATGGTAACACTTTATAATAAGGTTTAATTTTGTTAGCATTAGTTAGCATGAACCAACAATTTTATAAAACATTTTTAAGAAAGTTGTATCTGTTAACATTAGTCAATGCACTGTGAACTAACATGAACACACATATTTTATTAACCAACAATAACACAGGCTATTGCTCTCTGTTAGTTAATGCATTAACAAATTAGACCTTATTGTAAAGTGTTATCAAAAAATCTATTGCCTAACAAAAACATAAAATACATAAATAATGCAAACAAGTCATTGGATAACATTGGGCTGCACATAAAGAAACAAAATGCATGTAGCATTGATCAATAAAATGGAATCGCCTCCGCACGGACAATAAGAAAAATATATTTTAATCAAACCATATCGTTGATGAAAATAATACGAGAACAAAATAATTTTAGTTATTAATTATACGAGAACAAAATAATGTTAGTTATTAATTATAACGCAATGTTTTTGAAAAAATAAACATTTTTAATATTACATTGATAGTAACCATCTTTAATAGCTTAGTTACTGTTTCAAATGACATTGCTGTGTGAGCGCGCGCGCTGAAGCTGAAGAGAACGAACGTTAAAACTGAATCGCTTTGCTAGAAGGTTAATCAACTCGACGGTTGCTGAAGAATGCAAACCCAAAGAATTTAAAAATGTATTACAATAGTGAATACAATTATAATTGTATGACAGTCCCAATCATAGCTTTTAATGTTTTGCATTGTTGTTTAATCTGCGCGCGCTGGAGCTGAAGAGAACGAGCACCGGGAAACTGAAGAACTTTTCTAGCATGTTGGTTAAATCCACGAAACGCATCATATGTGAGATTAATCAGATATTTATATTACATCAACTTTATATTACGACTTATCTGCGCAAAATTGACGTGAATGCACAATCGAACTTGTGCTGGTCATAATGTGTAATATCCCTGTTCTGGACGCGCTATTCCCACAACAACGCGCTGAAACGGCAACTAAACAGAGAATTCACAACGTTTTATTACAATAGTGTTCTCATTATAATGGCATCTATGACAGTCCCAATTATAGTTATAAATGTGCATTGTTGTTTGAGCTACACACGCTAAAGATAAAGATGATCACCGGTACAATGAAGCGCTACTGCATAGTTCATTAACTCAACCAAACGCATCCTATATTAGATTAATCAGATATATATACACAAATTAAACATATTATAACTTACAATGGCACAGAATGCTGCGAATACTCAAGAGAACTTGACTGTGCTTGTCATGAAGGCTTAACTCCATAGACGCGCTCTTTCCGCCTCAACGCGCTCGACGCACTATAACACGTGGGCGAACAAGAATTCACAACATTCTTTTGCAGGCGTGTTTTTATTATAATGTTGTGAAGCATATGTGACAGATTTGTGCTGCACATGTTGCACTGAACTGTATCTTCCTTTTCGAAGTGGATCCAATCATTCAGAACCATCATGGCGAACAGCGCGCGTCTCTCAACTGAAGTAAATAATCTATTATCTATCGGCTTTGATATATCGGCCAAATTTTCTTATCGGACCGATAACGATAACATAAAAAAAGACCATTTATCGGCCGATATCGATATGTGGTCGATATATCGTGCATCCCTAAATATCACTGAAGGAATTGTCGACTTTTTTTTATTAAAGTGGACTTGCCTTGAGTGTTTAAGAGTAAAAGCTTTAAGTTAATAGTCTATTCGTGTCTCAGCCGCGAAGCTGAGCTCAGCCTCGCTCCGTGCGAGGACATGCACAGAGCGGCTGAAATGATAGTGTCTGCCAGTTATTATAACATATGACAAAACAATTGTCTAAATTGTTGCATATTCCTCAACAGTTCTTGTGCTGATATCACTAGTTGACAGCAGCCTACTATTTTCAGAAATCATAGGCTATGATATTGCGCAGGTGCGCGTGATGCAACGCTGTCAGAGCCGACAGAGTGTCATTTCAGTGCAAAATAATTAACGTTAGGTCAAAAACGATTTAATATACTGCAAATAGCCTTCTAGTTTTTTATGTTTATTTATAATTCAATTAGGCGGACAAGGCTACCAAGTACTGCGCCGCTAATTAATCTAACGTTTTTTTATCTAACTTCTAAACTGTTGTGTATGTATGTTTGCCCTACACATCAGCCATCAAATAAGGATTTCAATAAAAAGTGGCTGTCTGGAAAAACATGGAGAGTTGTCTCACCTTAATGATCTGTAGTTGTACCCCCTCGTCAGTCTGGGGTCCCTGAAAGCAGTTACAGATGGTCTCCAGCAGCCGGTCAATCAGCCGTTTTCCTGGAGCTCCGCTGTCAGGCGCATTTCCCGTGATGTGCCCATACGCAATGAGTTTCTGTGATGAATGGAATGGAGGTATTAATGTATTATATACACATCCATTCATACAGTGTGTTTAAAACCACACTTAAATAGATTTGTCACACATGGCAAAAACTATAAACTGAAAAATGTATTTTAAATGTATTAATGAGTTGAGTATGATGAAACACTGCAGTAGACTGAAGTGTACGAGAACTCTGCATACCTGTAGGCAGTCAAGAGACGTACTGACAATACGTGGAGACTTGGACTGACATGCCAGCTCAAAAGGCAGGACGTACTTGTCAGCCTCAATGTAGTTGGCTCTTGGAGGAACAACAGTGCCGTCCCTGGAATATACAGGATTCACAGCACAAATCAGTCAACGGAAATAACAATGCAGCACAGAAACACTTTATTCACTAGTTAAACAACAGCATAAATTTAGAACATCTTCCTGTCAGTAGTCCATTAGCGTTACAGGGGGCTTTTTTGACCAGTATCTGAAATTATTACATAACCATGATGGTTCACAATAAAGATGATGCATTACGCTTCAGAGAGCCTTTTCAGAAAAAACACAATAAAATAACTCTTAAAGTTACATCAATGTACATGACAGGAGACTTTTAGATGGATGGTGCATGTAGGTAAATGAGATGTAAACTTACTTCTGCTTTTCCAGTTCATGCTTAATTTCATCTAAAAAAAAAAGAGAGAGAGACAATTTAACACATCAACTCAAGACCATTTGTGACTCCTCCTTCAAAGCAAACAAACTTTAGAAAAGAAGAGAAGACAAAATTCAGAATATTTACTTTACATGAGTATTACTCAGTCTGGTTTTTTAGGTATTCAAATTATGCATTCAGAAGGACATCGAAGTGGATGATGGAGTAGAAATAACATCTACAGCACAGCAGCAGAAATATGTGCCCTAATATTGCCAAGTAGTGCTGCACGATTAATCGTATCGCAATCGTGATGTCAAGCTAATGCGATTATATGACGCAAAATGCTGCGATTTTATAAATTAGGGCTGTTAATGCAATTAACGTAGCATCCGTGATTTTTTTGTAATCCTTTATAGTGTTACATTATATGATCCCGCTCTTATTCATGCAAATGCTTTTAAACCATTAATGCGCGACAAGACAAAATAGACCGCGCTGCTTGTGAATGTCCTGACTTATGACACACAGAAACATGCGCGCCAGTATCGTGCGCACAGACAGCGTGCCAGAATACAGTTCTCTTTCACGCTTGAACGAACAATAACACAGACAATTATGCCAAAATGTCCGTTTTGTCGAGTATCTTCATAACATAAGAGCAGTCTTACGATGAACGTAAAGAGTTGTGAATGAATGAGGCGCGTGTGAGATCCGAGTCTCTGTCAGCAGCGGCTGCTCTTAAAGGGACACTAGCCAATAAAGTTATTCAAAGAACAAAGGGAACAGAGAAAATTACTCACTGCTCTTGACTAAAGAACTTTTGTAGCTTTAATAAGGATTAGTCTATTTATAATTTATGCAGTGCAGACTGTTTGATAACTTTATTTAATTTCTGTATATGTCCTAGCCTACATGTTAGACAGGAAGGGCACAGGTAAATATGACATTTATTATAGGTTTATAATAAACCTAAATTGATTTGATTTGATAGATTGTTTAAACTTAAATTAAAAGTTATTAAATTTTTGAAGCCTAATAAATGTTTGTTTTTTTAAATATAGCTTTCAATTGTAATGACTGAATCACTGTAATGTTGGATGGCTATAATTAATGTTTAAAATGGGGGGGGGGGGGGGGTAATTTTTATCCAGACATCAATGGCTGTATTAGTATATGATACTGACCTTCATTCAAAAAAAAAAATGCCAATAAACAAATATTTAAAATATACTGTAAATATATAACTTTATGTTGTCTCTACATTAATTTGGAGATTAGCTGTGAAATTACTACATTAAAAAATATATAAACTAATATAAATCTATAAAAACGTAAGTGAAAGTCATATGAACAGAAATCACTCCATAACGGACTGCTTGGCATGAGACATGATGCCCATAAAATGATCCACAGACTGAGTTTATACAAAGCATATTACATCCTGCTTAAACGTCCGTTTGTTTTTATTTATTGTTCTATTTATTTTATACTACTATTGAGACAATAACAAGTTTGCAGAAATGCAAGGATGTCACTATTTAATTTTGTAAAAAATATTATTTTAATTTGAAAACACTGTGCATATAGTTGCTGTTGCTAATTTGAGTTGAGAAATACACATTTCAGCATTATCACTAATCTGTGTGTGCATTTTCCTTGAGAACCAAGCAAGCTGACTCATGAAACCATTTATTTATTATATCGGAAATCGCAATATTGACCTCAATAATCACAATATGACATTTTCCCCAAATCGTGCAGCCCAAAAAATATACAAGCAATTCCTAATATAAAACCCTAACACCTACTCAGCAAGATACAGAACCAGGACAGTCTTGTGCTCAACATCTAGAATTTTCATTGAAGGTAGAAGAGTAACCTATTTGCAGTTAAAGTGCAGTAAAAAGTAAAGACAAATTTCCCATTTTATCAGACGCTCAAAATAAAAAAACAACAACCAATAATTCACCCAGAAATGAACATTGTTACAATCAGGGCTGTGGGGGGGGGGAGGGGACAACCTGGTTATAATTTAAGTTTCTCAACCTCGCCCTCATGTGATCTAAACCTGTATAAAAAAAAAATTCTCTTTTTGAAAAATGTGGTGGACATTTTGAAAAATGTGGTGGTTGCTCCTTTTTACACAATAACAATGAATGGAGACTGGAACTTTCAAGCTTCAAAAAGGACACAAAAGGACCACAAAATATCGTAAAAATGTCCATATGAATTACCATACAAAAGTAAAATTAGAAATATTTTATGTGTGCCAGTGTGTGTGAAAGCCATTGATTCCTGGGACTATTTTTGCATTCTGAGTTTCTGACAGAGACCCAGGACTCCAGATAAATACTATCCTATACTTTAATCACATACACATGTGGGATGTGAACAACAATGGAAACATACCATCTCATCTGTTCACACTGAATTTGTAGCCGATGTAGCATCGGTGCTTAAACTGAATAAGAGCCAAAACTTCTCTAAGAAGATCCCTTAATATGCACTACCGCTAAAAATCTTAAACTCACTTTCAACATCACTAATCAGCTAGTTGGCTGTTAAATGGCTTGTCAAATGACTAGTCAAATATCCCGGCCCATCCCTATTCCAATTTCTGAATAAACGGTTCTTTGTATTGTGTATTTTCAATGAATCATTTGATCTGGTCCACAAAACAGGTCTAAATGATTCATTCACAAATCAGACAGATCTAGTTCTCGAGTTCAACTCACTGATTCAATGATCCAGTCACAGTGGTCAATAGATCACTGGAGGGGAAAATCATCTTAAAGTGTTAGTTCACCCAAAAATGAAGATAAACTAAAGTCTTATGGCTTTGGATCGAAATGAGGAGATTAATGACAGAATTTTCATTTTTGGGCAAACAATCCCTACCCCAAGCCTCTCACACAAAGCTATTCCTCTTAATTTCTACCTTTTTTCATATGGAAGAAAAACATTGGGGTGAATAAATTATAACCATTTTCATTTCTGGGAGAACTATTCCTAAAAACTAAAAACAAAGTCATTACATACGGATCCTTATTCATTATCAGACAGCCATCTGCTCACAAGAAGGCACAGGAAACTGAGCTTAAGCAACAGCACATTTCATAAGATGCACTTTTTATGTTTTTAAAAACCTGTATCTGGCGACCTGTAGTGCTTAAACGTGTCACGTGTATTCAGGCAACACAACGAAAAAACTGAATAGTCATAGTCTATATAAGCCATTGCCTAGCAGTGAATCCGGGTGGCCGGTGGACTGTGTAAATAGGTCTGTATGGTAATCAACCTCATTCCCTCACACGCCAGGGTAATGAGGGAGTGTCTGTTTGAATTAAGTGCTACTGAGAGCATTCAAACAAACCCACGGTGAAGTAGCATTACATTAACAGCCAAATGCCTGAAACACCACAGCTCTTTACTGGATCAAAACCTCAAATATACCAAAAGACAAAACAACACAAGTTTACAATAATAAAACACAATGTGTTTTTTATGGAATGTGTTCAAATGAAGCAATTTTTGTTTTAGATTGACACTCCAGACCAAAGGTTAGAGTTTGGAAAAGCTCACGAAGAAACCAGATCCTCCCGTCTCCACATGTGCTCATTAACTTAGTAAATAAGTAATACAGCGCAGACGGGACGAGTCAAATGAGTTCAGAAAAACCTTGAGTATAGAACCTGCATATCCAGCTCACTTATAAAAAAAAGGGATGGATTTTTCCAGAAAACAACGGGAATGTTATACTACAAATTAAAGAGACAGTTCCCTTAAAAATTAACATCCTCCTATTATTAACTTACCCTCATGTCCTAAATCATAAAAGAAGATACTGTGAGAATTTTTTTCTGTAGTTTTCTTTCTTTCTTTGTTTTTCTCCATACATTTGGTTACCAACATTCTTAAAAACATCCTCTTTAATGTTCCATAAAAGAACAACAATTGGGGTGAGTAAATGACAGAATTTAAATTTTTGGATGAAATATTAATTTATTAACACTAACACTAACAGTAGAAACATAAAATGTGCCCAATACTGGGGACAGCCTCAGTCACTATTCAATGTCATTGTATGGCAAAAAAAAAGCAAAGTGAATGGTGACTGATGCTGTCAGTACTGAACATTGTGCCTGAAAAAAGATAGGCACACATGTAGGCTATAACACAACTCTTTGAGGGTGAGTAAATGACACAATTTTTATTTTATTTTAGGGTGAACTGTTTCTTTAAAGTGTCACTCACAATAGAGATCAATTCTGTAAATCAATGAGTGATCTTTAATCAATAAGAGAGCAGTAAATCGCCAATCTGTCAATTCGCCATAACATCAATATAAGTTAGCAACGATTCCAGCTAACACATGCTAACAGCTCCGGATAAACAAAGCAAGAGGTGTTGAACACCAAGACATGTAATTTACTCTGTTGCCAAAATCTCATTCATCATAGTGTAACATTATATAGCCTATGGGACGGATGACAGTGTGAGCTTAAGGAAAAATTAAACCACACTGACGCGTGCTGAGATGACGTTAACGTTAGCTCGCTAAGCACACTTTAAGGTTAATTTAGGATATCAGGGGCAGTGGAGGATCTCAAAGATATGTTTGAGGCCTGAGAGGAGATAAATAAAGAGTAGCTCACCTAATGCCACTTGACAAGCCTTGCGCAGCTGGTTGTGTTGGCTCCGCTTCACCTCCTTATCCGCGAGGATTTTCTCCAGCGCTCGAGACAGAAACATGCTCTTGGTGCTCAGGGTTTCTGTCTGCGTATGCCGTCGATGGGTTTCCAGCGCTTCCTGTTCTTTCATCTCTCGGTCGACTTGTTTTAGTAGTCCGTCAGGCCGTCATCGCTGGCCCGTTCCCTGCGGTTTGGCAGGGGCGTGAGGGTGCCGGGAGTGGGCCGATGTTGTGGCTGGTTCAGTCGGGGCCAGTTGGACGCTGCTGCTACTATCTCAGCACTGCGTGGCCATGTTGGCTGCACGTCACGTCACGTGACTCGCAGGCGCTTACACTGATGTGTACATTCAGAGCACGAGCACGGTTCGGCTGAGGTGGAAATGAATGGAACATGTGTTTGGTGGGCAGTTTGGTTTCAGGTAATAAAAAAAAAAAAAAAACCGCAGGCATGCAGTGGACATTTTAGTACTTTAGCGTTTCACAGTGTGATCACCAATCATTTATTGAAGTAATCCCTTAAATAATCTTTCTGATGAAATGCCATAATTAATCATTTCAATAATTGATTTTTTTTATGTGTGAAACAACTTTGTTCAAAGTTGTAGGTGTCTATAAATAGTTTGTAATTTGGAATCATATAAATATTTTTGTTAGTTATAACAAATAATTGCTAATATATAATAGCCTATTCATTTAGACAAAGATATCACAGTAAAAAAAAGATTTAAAAAGTATGAATTACCTTACAATTACAGAACAAAATGATGTAAGTATGAACACTCAAGTTGTATATTGACCACTACTGCTGGAGAGGATCATTTGGAATAACTTTGTCATCATATGGCCTTCCTTGTACCCTCTGTGTTATTATGAGTAGCCTACATTCGTAATTATTGGTCCGGAAATTATCAAAATGTAAGCAAAAACACTACTTAAAAAGCCATTGCTGTCTCAGAAAAACATCAAAGACAGAATACATTTTATTTTAACATGCTATCTGTTTCTGATGCAAAAAAGTTAGTTCATGCATTCATGACCTCAAGCCTAGATTACTGTAATGCTTTATTAGCTGGTTGTCCTCCATCCTCAATAAACAAGCTACAGTTAGTGCAAAATGCAGCTGCTAGAGGTCAAGAAAATATGATCATATAACACCAATTCTATCATCTCTACACTGGTTACCTATTAAGTTCCGTATCAATTACAAAGTACTACTACTGACCTATAAAGCCCTAAATGGTCTAGCTCCTGTGTATTTATTGGACCTTCTATCGCCCTACAATCCAACGCGTTCTTTAAGATCACTAAATTCGAGGCTTCTGGTCATTCCTAGGATATCTAAGTCCACTAAAGGAGGGAGGGCGTTCTCGCATTTAGCTCCTAAACTCTGGAATAGCCTTCCTGATATTGTTCGAGGTTCAGACTCGCTGTCCCAGTTTAAAACTAGATTAAAGACGCATCTCTTTAGCCAAGCATTCACATAATGCTTACCTTTTATACCACTGTTGAATCAGATCGAATGCATTAATTTTATGAACAGCAGCTATGCTAATTATTTCCCATTTGCTTTTCTGCTGTTATCTCGGGACGCTAGTCCCGAGGTAAATGGCGTTCGTCAGCTCCAGTTTGTATCCAGCCTCTCACGGAGACTTCAGATGCCCCAACACCTGCGATGAGATGACTAAACGCCTGTGAAGAGACGACTCGACGCCTGTGAAGAGACGACTCGACGCCTGTGAAGAGACGACTCAACGCCGGCGATATGTTATGCCCTAAATTAATACATGATTAACTAACTGTATTTTTTTTTCTATGTACATTTCTGAAATGCACTTTCTGTAAAGCTGCTTTGAAACAATATGTATTGTGAAAAGCGCTATACAAATATATTTGAATTGAATTGAATTGAATAAAGTTTTTTCAGAATATGGGAAGTTGTGTGTGGACTGGAGTGATGAATCACAATAAAACACGAGTTGCATGATAATAATCTGGTGAGAAATATAATAATAATTACATCTCTACCACAATGAAGCATGGAGGAAGAGACTGTGTTATTGTGTGAGGAGCCTTTTCGCTGCTGTATTGGTGAACTACTTCACTGTGAAAAGTCATTTAATGCTTTGAAGTAGGAGAATATTGCAGAATTGCTTGTTTCCCACAAATGAAAAGTTGTTAGAGGAATGATCAGGTGTTATTTTTCAATGAGACAATACTCCTGCCCAAATTACGAAGACAAGTAGTGGTTTGAGAACAAGTTAATCAGGATCGTGTTTTGGCCTGGTCAGAGTCCAGATTTAAACCCTATAGTGAATAGGCTATTTGGTCTCGCATTAAGCTCAAACGAACTGGGAAGAACTGGGTAAAAAAAACTGTCTGCAAGTCAGGGAAGGCTATTCTGTGCTGGGTTACTTTATCTACAGTATTTGTGCAAACTTCCTGTCCAGGGATTTGTGATTAAAATGGTTAAGACCATTAAAAGACCAATACACATTTAGTCATTTTTGGCTTGGCCCAATTAGACAATTTTAATTTTCATTTGACTAGATTGCCAATTCCAGTGCAAAACTATTTTAATAATCTTTAACCAACTTTATAAAGACATTTGCCATGTCAGACAAAAAAAAAAAAATAATAATAATAATACCTCAAAAATAATTGTTTATAGAAGAATGGTGAAAGTGATTTCACCTGGTACAACATGTACAACAACATTCCAACCAGATTTGAGGGGGAAGATTACATTTACATGAGGGGCAAGTTTATGTCAGGATCAGGCTTACAAAGGGTTAGGTGCTTCTACATCAGTGTTATTCACCATCATTTCCCTCTGATTTTAGGGAGAAGTTATGGGTAGGTTTAGGACTCAATTTTCAAATGGGAATGTTGTTCCAGGAATGTGTCTTACTTGGCAAAATCACAGTGATCAGAGGAATATAATTTTATTCTACTGAATTTAGATGTTATAGCATTTTACCACTTGTCAAAGAACTGCATTTAAACAAGATGTTATAAGGGAATTATACTGATATGTATTGCACTTTAGCACTTATTGCAAAAAAATATTTTCTGAATTTCAGAAAATGAATCCCTTCTAAAGTTAGATAAAGCTACACTTTTGAAGCAGAAGTCTGGATGCAGTTACATGCTTCAACCACAGGGTGTCCTCCTGACAGAAGTGTTCAGACGTTGAGTTTGCTCTCTCAGCACTGGTGTAGCAGAAAAGTAACTTGTAAAAGTTGCAAAAAGTAGTTTGAATTTTGTAAAGCAGCACTAAAACGGCCTTTATGTCAAGTTATGTATTATAGAACAATCACTGGCTGCAATAATCAAGTTTTAACATGAAGCTAAATAGTTGAAAGGATTTCATGAAATACAGGAAAAACAATTCTTTTGGAAACAGTCCATGACCAAGTCATCCAATAATTTAACAATGGTAACTGTATCAGAATATATTTATTGGCTCCTTCATTCCTCATAACATTGTTATGTTAAAGCATTTACTGGACAAAGACATTGAAACATTGAGAAAATACATTTCTGTAAAGCTGCTTTGAAAAAAATTTGCATTGTAAAAAGCGCTATATAAATAAACTTGACTTATGTTAATGCTGGTCCTCCAGTATACATTTCAAACTGTCACATATTTATTGTTACAAATAAAATGAATGTTCGCCATGACCGGAACACCAAACTATTAAGAAAGGAACAGCATCGGTAGTTTTCTTCATATTAGTTTATTTCATCCAAAATTTGACTATAATACATGTGCAGCTATGTTGTAATATAGTATTTATCCTTTTAAAAGTTTCATTATGTGAAACAAATTACATCAAGTAGTACTAATAAGAAAATACTGATAATTTCAGTACAAATCTATACCTTAAGATTTATCTGACAAGCTCATTATCAAAAAGAGGAATTGACACATGAATGATAATGCTTAAAAGCCTATCTCTAGGTCTCTCAAAGCAGGTGCTCATAGATATATGGTCTCCTTTAGAAATGCAAAGATATTCACAGTTTGGAAAATAGCAAGTTATTCTTCATATTTATATTTCCCCTAAAGGTCTGAGCATTAAGTTCCACCAAAGATACAAGTGGAAAAAAATTAAAACACCATTTTTGTAGAGATGATCTAAAATAAAAAAATGAAAATCATGAGGTTATGTCAGCTAAAACAAAAGCAAGTAAAAAAAAAATAAAATACAGAGTCTATTTTAAAATAAACAAAACTTCTGTGGTTACAATCCCAAATCGTATGTAGTGGTTAATATGAAATGAATTACCACAGCTAAAGACTCCATTCAATATGTCGTTGAATGGACCACAAGAATGAACAATCTGGATGAAGCGTGTATGATCACAGCTACAGAGCGTGTGCTACTCCAAGCAGGTTTTGGTAATGTAAGTGCCATGAAAAGCTCTGTGCGATGATGGGTAGAGGAACTGAGCAGACATGTGCCCAGTGTTTAGGATTCTCATCAGCAATAATAAAGAGAGAAAGGGGAGATAACGAAAGGCTACTTTGGCTAAATCTCCATCAGCAGGAGAATAGGCACATCCGTCTCTTGTCAGTCTCTTCCAGTGCATCTGCTGACACAAACTCTGAGATCTTTAAAGTTCCTATTGAAGCTTACAGCTGTGACATCATGCATATCATTATGATATGTATGCATAATAAGGACAAGAAGGGGAGACATGTACCAACAGTCATATGGACTTAAATTAATGATTTGATTTTGAAAGTAAGAGCTTAATATTTGTTAATTTGTCCAGTCATTCATATAAGAGGTATTTTTTTAGTTATTAGAATTATCAGTTAAGTAGGAAGACCCCATTCACTATTTTGGAGATGACAATATGATGATATTGTGCATTTTTGCCAGGACTGAACAGAGTTTTGTCGCTGAAATTTCAGCCAGTTGAATGTAAAAAAAAAAAAAAAAAACACATCAGTGAAGTCTACATAGACCAAATCATGCCTGTCCCATAATAATGCTGAAACTAATCCCATCGTCACATCATTTCTGAAGGGTTTGTCTGGTGCAAAAAAAA
Source organism: Gila orcuttii (assembly GCA_026230005.1). Lineage (NCBI taxonomy): Eukaryota > Metazoa > Chordata > Actinopteri > Cypriniformes > Leuciscidae > Gila > Gila orcuttii. The sequence goes on along the minus strand of JAPDVR010000021.1, from coordinate 23,082,078 downwards.
ACAATAAGGAACGATATTGAATATTTTGACAGATATTCAATATTCATAGTTGTTCAATAATCACAATAAATCAAGGGTTGTTTTCACCATGATTCATTTGCAACGCTTATTTTTAGAGAGGTAACACTTTAAAATAAGGTTCAACTTGTTAATATTAATTAATGCATTATGTATCATAAATCAAAAACAAACTAAACATTTTACAACATTTATATAGCGAGGTTAATATTAATTTATTCATAAATATACTTTTGTTCATAACATATTAACTTTATTCAATTTGAAATGTTAAAAAAGTACACAGAAATATTGTTAATTGTTACTTCATGATACCTAATGCATTAAATGTATTGTTTGCTCAAAATTTTTAACTATGTCATCATTTACTCACCACCACTTTGTTCCAAACCTGTAGGACTGATTGAATATCTTTGAATACGTTTTGTTTTTGTCCATACAATGAAAAGCAATGGGATCCAAAATAACACTGGACCCCATTGACTTTCAATATATGAAAAAAACACACAAAAAAAAAAAACACCAAGACATTTTGTTGTTTTCCACAGAAGAAAGAAAGTCATACAGGTCTGGAATGACATTAAAGGGAGTAAATGATGACGATGTTCATTTTTGGTTGAACTATCCCTTTACATAATTTGAACAAACTGACCCTTATTGCATCACAGGACACTCTTCATAAATGAAACAGCTTAGTGTCCACTTCAGAGCGCTCCTTTGAAACATTACAGCTAATGAGGATCTATTCCAAAGGGTTATCAAGTAGAGATCGTGGGTAAAATAAACCACAGGTCGCAGAGAGCAGGATGATAGCCCTTGTAATAAAGAAACATATGTGGTACAAATAAAACATAGCACAATGAAAAATATGACATTAATCATTTGTCTTTTTTGGCTATGAATAAAAACCTTTGAGATAATAATATACATCTGTATTTTAAGCGAGGCAGCAGTCTACAACTGTACTGAAATGTCCGATCAAGTGAAAATACTTCCTTATCATTCGCTCGAGTGCTACAAATGTTCAGAGAATAGGTAAGCTGGGTGTGTTAGTGTTGCAGACAGGAATGGATGAAGAGCATATTTCAGTTCCTTCTGAAGGTCTGTAGCTCAGACTCAGTTACCATGATAACGCACACAGGCTGGTTAAGCCCATTGTACTTTGTTCTCTGTCATAATGCTAGAGCCGCGTAGCTCGAAAGGGAGTGGTTGTCAAAGTCAAAAAAAAGATTGTCATGATTCATACGCAGAGTATATGTTCTCAGTCATGTGACGGGCATCTTCATTCATTCATTCGCACTGACTCATGAAGTTCATTATTACTCAAGAAGCAGCTATTTTTGGTGCTGTGCCATTCTCCATGGGTTCAATGATGGGGACTACCTGGTCCCTGCGGTTATAGAGAAGTGCTGTAAGGTGCTGTGGTGACTGTCCTGCTCTTTTGGTCCTGGACTCACTGGTCACCCAAGTATAAAGACATGCATTTTCAGTCCTATGGCACACAAGAGTGTGTATTGGCATGTGTGTGATTATATGCGGCGTGTCTACAGTGTAATGACTGTGCCGTCCTCCTCTAGATTACGCCCTTCCAAACCCCTGTCGCGGGCATTTAGAGACCCTACGCTTGCACTGGTCGCCATGGTTCCATTCGAGGGGCGGAGGTCGAGGTGAGGCTCATATCGGGGCAGCGCGGGCATGCTAGAGCTTGCCATCGCCCGTGGAATGATTTTAGTCCCTCCGTCCGCCTCGATCACCAGATCCTCCTCGTCCTCGCTCTCCTCGTCCGGCTCATAGTTCTGGATAATATGGGACGGGGTCATAGCCATGGAGCCAGGTGTTGAGTAACCGTAAACACTGGTGCTGCTGTCCGAAGATCGCCCTGAGCTGCCGGATGTGGCTCCGCCTCCACTGCTGCGTACCACGTTATTGCGCTGATTGGCCGGTTTGACGGTTATAATGAGGTTGTGGCTATTAGCAATCATCATGTCCGTTACTTGGTCCAAAGACTTTCCGCTCACCTCAATGCCGTTGACTTCGAGCACCTCGTCATTGACGGCCAGCAGTCCTGTGCTCTCTGCCAGGCCCCCAGGGACCATGCGGGAGATGAAGATGCCCGGGACCTTTTCCAGGCCCTGGGGTGTAACGCGAACGCTGGAACCGTCACGGATGTAAAAGCCCAGTGGTTTCTCCTGACCATGTTTGTATAGGCGGACACGTCGATGCGTCTCCGGGAGGATGTCCACATCGATGATGGAGGACACTGGGCGGAAATCTTTGGGCAGGCTGATGATGATTGCAGGCTTCTTCTTGTTGGCGTCCGGGCGAAGGAGGACTGCTGCAAGCACCGCCGGGGTCTTCTTACGGGTCACAGTGTCCGTACCGAATGAAGAGTAATCTGCCTCCTCTGCACAAAAGGAGGAAAAGAGAGAAAGCTTATGTTAGGCATTGCAATTTGAAGGAATACTGAGGGTTAAAAACAAGTTATGTTCTATTAGGAATGAATTACAATAGTCAACTAGTCATTGAACAACTGCAAATTAAAAAAAGGTCATTAAAATTACACTGTTATGATAGTTTGATTATAAAGTAGCCTATATTTGAGACTATAGGCTATAGATCTGACTTTGAGAGACTTTAGTTTGACTTAATCCCTTTTCTTTTCATGACACATTGACATTATTACATTACAGAATAGCTCTTTCGGCACTATCCTGAATAATGTAAAAGCATTAGTTTCATGTGTGATTAAACGGAAGAGAGGCTCTCGGGACCGCATGCAAATATCATATCCTTTTGATTTTTCCGGCAAAAACGTCCCGAGCCCTTCACAAAAAAATCAGTCTACAGGCTTTCATACACAACCAAACTTTTTTGTTTTTGAAACAAAAGTAGGGGAATGCCTTCTTTACAAAAGTTTTGTTACAAGCTGTTCACATATTGGCATGATTAATGCATGAAAATTCGTACATATAGCCCCCTTAAATAATAAAATGAAAATCACAATTTAAAATAACTTTTTTTTTGTTGCTTTTACTTTATTAAAAAATAAACTAAAATGAATTGACACTTTTCAGTGGTTCAGTCAACAGTTCAATATCAGCGTATTGTTGTTGTGCATGTAAACACACATTATCTGTGCAAGTTCATTATTTAACATGTTCAAATTATCAAGGTTCTTTTTTTTTGCACTTGTACTACTATTCCCACAGCTTTGTAAGTAGAGACCTGCAGGGGATACCGTGGTAGAGAATGCCTGCTTGTTAGTTTCCCTCCGCCTCTCAGCTAATGTGTAATCTACTGTAAACCCAAGCCTCCTTTCAACCTCGCTCTTTCTCTCTCTCTCAGCTGCCCTTTATGAATTCCTCAGAGGCTTAATCACAGCCTGGACTTTCACCTGCAAGACATTCATACTCAAGATCAAAAAGGAGAATAGAGTAGGAAGAGCGAGAAGATATAAATGTACGTAGGTAAAAAGGCTAGAAATGTCTAAGAGAGTTCAAAGCAGTACCAAGTGTTTTTCTGAACTCCATTTACATGAACGAACAATGGTTAACCTAAGAGATGTAATTATTAACAAAACAAAAAAAACATGTTATGAGATTATTACTAACATCTCAATTATGTTATTTACTGATCTTCTGTATCCAGGTCAAGGTTTGTGACTTAAAGCCATGCATTTTTATGGATTTTTTTTATGCCATAAACCTGAATTGTACCTCTAAAACGAAAAGTATCTTCCTGTACGGTGTTTGTTTAACCAGGACCATGTTAGCAGGGATGAGGCTGTGTGATCTAGCATGCGAATAGATTTCACTTCAGCCCAAATATAGTCAAAACACACAAGATTGATTGTTCAGTGGGAGAGAGTAAAGATCTCCCTGCCAGTTCCCACAAGAAAACTACCTGGATCGTCCTTGTGTTTTGTTTCAACGTGAATTGGCAGACCGGTTTAAATTAACAATTATTTGGCAACGTGCCTTCAATACCTGCAGACATCATAAAAAAATATCATTCTGACCTAACAGAGCTGAGATTTATTCACAAACACGCAGCATGCACACACAAGTCTCAGCAATGCAAGTTTGGCTGAAGCAGTCGAGCATGTATGGAGGTCTCTTTTCATCTCCTCCAGCGTTCTTCTCCTCTTCCTTCCTTATGCTCCACTCTTCCATTTTAAAGCTTAACAATGGCTTCATAGTCAGTGTTGAAGTGCCTGAGGGCCACTCAAACAGGCACAAACTAGCTTTTCTGTTAGCTCAGAGGTCCACAGGAAAAACAGCGAGAGTATGCATAAAACAGTGATGTATGGAAACTGCATCATGCTAACAGACACACGACTTCATCATCTCACTTCCTGAACATAACACAAGCAACAGTAGGTTCTTTGTGAAACCTGACACTATCACTACAGAAAAAGTAGTCGGGTCATAATGGCTCATCACAAATTGGATAGAGACGATCATGTGTTTTAATCAAACATAGACACACAAGCATACAGGTCTTATTACACCCCATCATGCATTTGTCTCTCTACAATCAGGTGCAAAATAGAAACAAACAAATAGTTGACATGAATTTCCAAGATTTTGCTAAACATTTTCCGGATGTTCATGATTACAGCATGAAAACTTATTTTCACTAAACTTACTTAATAAAAAAAATATATATATTTTTAGTGCAGAAAATTATTGGAATTAAATTTTTTTAAGAGTAGTTTTCTTAAGAGACTTTAACTAAATAAGACATTTATGTTAGAAAATATTTCCATTTCAAATAAATGCTGTAGTTTTAAACTTTCTATTCAAAAAATATATCACGGTTTCCACAAAATATTAAGCAGCACAACAGTTTTCAACATTGATAATAATAATAAATGTTCCTTGAGCATCAAATTATCATATTAGACTGATTTCTGAAGCATCATGTGACACTGAAGACTGGAGTAATGATGCTAAAAAATGCAGCTTTGCCATCATAGGAATAAATTACTTTTTAAAATATTTGAAACTAATAATATTTCACAATTTTACTGTTTTTACTGTATTTTAGATCCAATAATTGCAGCCTTGGTGAGCCGCTCTTTCTATTTTTTCATCTTGGATTTCTCCGCAGTTGTGTTAATATGGCAGCTGAAATGTGACACTGGCTTTATCTGATACTGTAGTCTAGTCACCATTGACCGTGGCAGTGGAAGCACCTTCCTCACTTCCTGTCAGAGTAGAGCTTAGATCGGGCCCAAAAAATCAAGCCCGACCCGACCCGAGCCCGTGCATGTTGTGTCCGAGCCCGGCCCGGCCCGACACATTAACTGTAATTATGAGCCCGAGCCCGATTTAAACCCGACCATTTTTAATACGTGGGCCGTTATAACCAGGGGCGACGCCAGATCGTTTTTTTTAACGCAGGTGCTGAATGGGTGCTAGACCATTGACAGGGGGAAGCTGCGCAATTTTACAGTATATATATTATATTTACTATTAAGAAATGTAAAAAAATTGGCTACTTAATATTTAATATTCAATTATTTTAATTATCACAATGAAAGTTTTAATTTTATTAAATTGAACAAGCACAACATTCAGCATTCAATCAAATAGGCCTATTCTTAAAGATTAATTAATAATGTTATTTCGACATATGTGTGCAACGCGTGCAACAAGCAAGATGTGCATTTGTAAATTCGGTGACCAGCGTGCGGAGAATTGATTTAATTTATGATGAGATGGCTCTAGCCTCCAGTTCACAGGCTATGGTGACCGCGGCTCGCCGGCGCCTTCATGTCATTATTAGCCTATATTGTCTGCTATATTTGCTTCTTATTAAATACAGGCAATTGGTTTATGAAAAATGTATTAAAATTAAGATACAATTTATACAAAACGAAATTCACTTTAAAGAAAGGCTTTCTACAAAATAAAAAATAATTAAGTGGTCAAAATCATGCCTGAACCACTCCATGTCTCCCGATATTGCGCATCCTCCTATCTACTCTGTTCACTTTCATTATCAACATAGATGGAAAAAAATAACATTATAATGTTTTAATATGCAACTAAATGCGCTTATTTAAAGGCTACAACACGTACTATAGGCCTACACAGACTCTCTATTTGTACAAATTGCTACACATTCATTTAATTCTGAATTTTGCACACTTAAGTTGAAAGGCATGTTGCCTTTATTGCGTGCATTTATTAATTATTATCTTTATGAATAATGTAACAAGGACGAAGCATGTAAACTGCGTTGTTTATTTATTCAGAATCGAATGGATCGCAAATGGATCCGAATGAAGAAACGTAAAAAAAAGAAAAAGAAAGAAAACCTCGCCCTCAGCGGTATGCTTGGAGAAGTAACAAAAGAGGACATTGAAGGCTGACTATCATCCTTTCTGTCATGGCAAGCCTGCTTCATGTGTCTGCTCATCGTCGAAGTCCCCGTTTTTTTGCTGTCATAGGTGAGAAGCGCGCCGCACTTGCACTCAACAAAGCCAACACATATGTTGTCACTGCCCACGACTAATTTAAAATATTTCCATACCTCCGACTTTCCTTCATACTTGCTCAAAGTTAATTCTCCTGTTTTCTTTTTTTTCTTTACTTCTTCAAGCTCCATGTTGCACTTAAGCTACACAATACAGTGTGCGTGCGTGCGAGTGAGTGGAGGAGACCATTGACACTTGACGTGCTTGATCAAGGGCCCGACCCGACCCGACCCGAGCATAGTGGCGGGAAATATCGGCCCGGCCCGGCCCGCGGGTCGGGTCGGGTCGGGCCGGGCTCGGGCTCGGGTAGAGAATCTAAGCTCTATGTCAGAGGACACCAGGATCCAGTCTACCAGTGAGAGTAGTGTGCGTGTGTGTAAGAGCTTAGTGAAATGCAACTCCACCTTTGCTAGATGATCAGTATCCCATTACGCAGGGTCTTACAGTCCCAAGGTCAGGTGACCGTTTGTGTATTCTTAACTGTTCTGCGTTTAAGTACGTGATAAAGAGTCAATGTAAAATTAAAGTGAATTTGGGCATCGCAACAATGCACATTTATAAAAAAAAAGGATAGGCCTATTCATTTTGAGATTTGCTAATGATAACATTTAACAAAGTTGTTCAATTATTTGTGTTTTTAAAGACGAACTTTAAGTGTGTTAGATGATTGCAAAGGTAAACTAAATGTAAAAATAGGGTAAATGAACAATTAAATACAAGGTATCTGCCGATACCGAAAAATCTTTAATATCGTCCATTGTGTATCACTTAAATAGAATAAAATACTTTTTTCTAGGCTACTGATATGACACGCATGAGGAAATCATATTAAATATATCTACTTTTCATGTCTATAGGAGTAATAACAAAGTACCTTCACACTTCTTACACCTATATACTTGGCGCACCTTCCAAACCTAACGAATACATAAAATATGTAAGATAAGAACTCTGAACATTGAAATGAGCACCTTAATGTAATTTGTTTAGTGACTATTGATAATTAAGTTTTCATTGTCAGTTCAGAAGTTCGCAGGCACGTTTGTGAGCAGCATCCCGCGAGGAGTGTGAAAACAATAGAGATGTCACACCGCGTCTCTGCTCACCGCAAACTGTGAAAGACTCATCTCATCCAATATTCAGCAGGCCTTATGAAGGCCGCGATGGCTCATGTTTCACATTTGTGAATGTCTCATTCAGTTATTTTTTTGCATGTGCTACTTTCGGTTTACAGTCTCGCTCCACAAAGCTGCTTGCAGAGAACTGTGCGCCCAGATTATTCAGACGAGCAGCCGCTGACATTTCTTCTCCTTTAAGGTTAAGTCCAGACGTCTCCCACATGAGGAGTGTGTACCATCCCGTTCCAGTCACGGCACGATAGAGTAGAGGGGAGAAGAGCGGGTGGAGAAAGGGCTATAATGAGTGCTGCTTATTATTAGGAACGAGAAAGAAAATCAAAGAGTGATGGTTGATGGGTAAAAAACATTTGAATAGAGAAACTTTATGAGGTGATTATATTCTGGGCCCGCTGAGTGCATACTTCTGTGACACAGCTATAAGATAAAGTTAGACCTCTTCTGATAACAGAGGTAACAGCAAAGGCTGAGTGCAATGAAACATGGGAAAATCCCTTGAGAATAAGATACAGAGAGAACATGTAGAAAAAATAAGGTGCACTGTGTATGAAACTTGTATGGGAATCATTACAGAAGTTTCCAATTTAAGCAAAAATTCAAGCCATTCAAATTGCTTATTATGTGTAAACAACCTTGTCCCGCCAACGCATCATCATCATCATCATCATCATAATCCTGCATTTCCTGTGAACTGTGCGGACAGCAGAACACCTGGTGTCAAGCATTAGGTCTTCAAACTAAGATCTTTAAGTCTTATATGCATAGAGCCAGGACTGTTGACTATATGAACATCAAATTTGATCAATTTAGCAACTTACACTTAGACTGGAAGAGAACATCTGAATTATATGTACAGCGGCCATAATTCATTTAGTTTTTATGTGCTGTTAAGGAGCAGGTAAATGAGAAATAGATTCAGCGTTTTTCATTCAAAAGCATTCAATCAAATTTCAGCATGTGTCTAAAAAAAGTGAAGAAATTATATGATAAAAAGGTTATTCCATCTCAAGTGGTTCAATGGAGATTGCTAGACCATTTTAAATTTTTCAATTATTGGACCACTTAATATGGAAAGATCTAAAACGTTGTGAAATTAGTTTTTTTATTTCTACATTTGAGGCAAGTCAATATTTTTTTCATTAGTAATCAACACACCTGTGTCATGTTGCTGATTACCACAAGAAATCGATTCTAAGTAATGTTGCATAGCACAGGACTGCTTTCATATATAGTTGCTTTATAATGCTAGAGCTCTGTGAACACCTTTATGGACAAGGACACATTTGTAACAAATTTAAGACCGAGCAGTATGTTTAATAAGAGTGTGTGGGTAGAATGACTCCATGTCATGTAACTACTGCTGCCTTCAATTTAATTCATGCTGACGCTGCTCATTCTTCTCTCTCCCACTCTTTTCCTTCAGTGCATCGTCTTTATCCCTCTGACACATTCTCTATCTCTCAGGGAGCGACTGTGACTGCTTTGCTACTCAGGATGTGCTACTTCCGCTGGGCTAAGCTGATTTCAGGCCAGTGTTTGATCCCACAGACCACCTAAAGGTTCTTTATTGGCATCAATGGTTCCACGAATAACCTTTTACATCCATGACATTGCACAAAAGGTTCTTTAGTTTATTCAAATGTTCTTCAAACTAAGAAAAAAATGGTTCTTTTCTGTTCACCGATAAGTTAAAGGCGGGGTAGGTAAGTCTGAGAAACTAGCAGAAAACGGCTGGATTTTGAAAGTATCCAACAGAGAAACTCCCACCCCCTTCCTTCTGAGCTCATTCCGAAGCCACGCCCCCAAAACACTTGAATGCGCAATGCCAACCGCTCAGCTGGAGGACGGGTTTACCAGTGCGAGCGCAGTGCGATGGAGTGACATGTCAGAATCACAGGTAATAAAATACCTTTTTGACTGCTCTTTCTCTGCCATAATCGTGAGACTTCGTGGCTTGCGGTCGGTACGCGCCTCTCCTCTTCCGAAATGAGCAAGTGCGCGCATGTAGGCAGCTCCTGTAGTAGAAGGGTTGGTAGCCATAGCAACGAGGGAGAGTGACAGTCGCCCAGTCAATCAGAGCACTCAGTCCGAATGGAATAATGAGTGTTTATTGCAGCCCTGAGAGGACTACAGACACTCTATTTTTATAAACTCCTTTTCAGAGTAGATATGTTTACATTTTTCCTTTGTCTTTATATACCAATACATATTTAAAATGTAGTTTAAACAAATTTGGCAAAAAGTGTTTTAGAAACACATTGCCTACCCTACCTTTAAGGGAACCGAAAATGCCTATGGCATTGTTTCAAAAACCCTCATTTGGAAGCTTTATTGCTAAGAGTGTACAGTCTATTCAGATCATTCTGATGCATACTGTACACAAACATTGCAAACTCTAATATGATTGTCTGGCTTTAAGCAATTTCCAGGAATCAGAGTACTCAGGCTTTAATTAGTCTGCCTGGAAACAAATTTGTACTTAAGTACTTGAGTAAACTAGACATACATGAGCAGAACTATATACTGTATACCTTTTTGTTTTGGTTATGCCTTTGAAATAAATTGGATAGAAATTCTGATCAGTCTACACACATTTTTACTCTTTTTCCATGTAATAGAAGGTGGAATTGTGGAGCAGAGACTTCCTGCACTGAATAGTAGCTGGGACACCCTGTCAGCAAGGACCTTTCTGATAACCTGCACCTTCTCTTGCCTTTGAACTCTGTGAAGAATGTGAAGTGCACTGGTAAAGGTCACATGGTCAGAGTTCAGTTTGGAAGGCGTTTTACCGCTCTGAGGTTACTCATACACAGAAGCATCATAAAACACTAAAGTCATCAGCATTCAAAACTTGAGACAGAGGCAATAAAGTACAAATGAGAACGGATGAAGCTTCAATCTCTGTCACATAGTTATCAAATAAATGCAGCCTTAGTGAATATGAGAGACTTGATCCCAAGCTTTTGAATGGTAGTGTATATTAAAACACGCATCTAAAGTATCGATACATACAATACCATGAGAAAAAGTATCAATATATAAGATGATATTGACACCTCTTATGGAGCACAAGAACAACTCAATTTGAACAAGAGTTGACAACAAATACTGTGTTTGTGAATGACTTGCCCTTTTATACAATACAGGTCTAACCAGTGACCAGGGGCCGGCTGCATAAACCATTACGACTACTCATCACATTTTTTTCTTTAAGACTGTTCATAACTGTTTCAACAAGTTATTTATATAAGAATGTAGATTGGTCTAATTTGTTATTAGAAAGTAAGACTGATTGCCCCTTGATTCAATGCTGGTTGGTCATAGTACTTAAGACAGTCTTAACATAAGGGCTAAGGCTATGTTTATGCAACTGACCCCAGGTCTTACACTATTTTTTTTTTTCAACAATCAGGTAATAGCAGAGTGTTTTCCCACTAATATCACCTCCTTACACTCCCACCTTTTCCCATCACCTCCTTCCTGATCTGGTCCCTCTCTACACCTCCATATGTTCACAAACTTCTTCATTCCTCGCACCCATGTGCAGCTATCCTGTCCGGTCTAATCTAATCAGCAGAGGTGATCAGAGTCTGACCACATTCCACACAGTGTGACGCCTCCCCCAAATCCTGCAGCTAACTGCCCCTTCCCCCCAGAAGTACAACCTCTTCCAACCTCCACCCCTCCTTCATCCCGCTCCGCTTCATTGACAACACCAGAGAGGCACTGGGCCGATTGCACTGGCCCTCTCTATCCAGGCATGATGACATAACAGTGTTCCAGTGCTTCTGTGTATCAGTCTGACATTCCTTGACCCTGGATTCCTCCCTCTTATTAAAGCGGCTCCTCCTAAAACTGAAACAGCAATAAAAGCTGCAGACGTCACAGGTATCAATAAAACACAAACCCACCCCTGTGCCCTGATTCAGCTGATGAGATGAATGGAAAGGTAAACAAATTAGTGGTTTCAGCAAAGAAGAGGAGCGGTAAAGCAAAAGAGAGAGTGAAAGAGTGGGCAGATTCCTAAAACGCAAGTCACGGCACTCTCTAGAAACTATTCCATTTGCTTTCCAGAACCACACCTCTCAGACAGGTGAGGCCAGCAGGGAGGATCCCAAATACATGCTAAGAAAACTATGAAAAGAATGGAAATAATGTGTAATGAATGACACAATGAAATGAATCACAGGGCTATTATTAGAAACAGATGAAAGTTTTAATTTTAGTGAACTAAAGACAGATTAATGCTAATACTATTAGCCGACTCGTATATTAATCTCAGCGGAAATACTCACCTACAACCTCCTTCAAAACTAGATTTTGTAGTTTGGTTTAAATGTTAAAGCTATCAAGTAAATGTGTGGATGCTCAAATTGAAGCTTTGTTCAAAACCTAGTGAGCTGTCAGCTGCCACCTAGGCAGCTTTCTTCTAAGGCAGCATCCTAACCGAAATGGAACCTCATAAGTGACAGATTTAGAACGCCATGCAGAGACAGCAAGTCCACACTTCACATAAATAATGATCCTTGTGTAAAAAGCTTAGGAGATTCGACTCTTTAATCTTTGAACGTTGCTAACAGGACGGAACAATGCAATTTTTAGGGTGAACGCAAAGAAAGATTTGGTACCCCCATGCCAAAGGAAGGTGGTGTAGGTGTGGAGATTGAGCAGGGTATGTTTATGATACTTATATGTTGCACCCCTTTTCTGTCCTGCTGGTTCTAAGCTATAGTGTATAAAATTTAATTTTTCCAGAAAAATACTGTTGATTGGTTAACTGTAAATTGTAAATGCACTGCATTGTATGTGAAAGTGACATGTGAAGGCCAAGTACGGTAACCCATACTTGAAATTTTAGCCTCAAGTGAGTACATTTTAGGGACTTTAAAGGGACAATGTGTAGTTTTTTAGGTATTTTATTATCTAAAAGCAATATTTTTATTCATAAATATGTCCTCAATGGTGTACAAATACCTCTGCCCATTATCTGACTTATCCTCGTAAACGAAGAATTTATTATCTTTATATACATGTGACGGGTAGGTCCACGGAGGCTTCCATGTCGTTCCGCCATCTTGAAAAACTATAATTGCAGAGAGGGTCAAAAAGTACTAGGCCAACGCGTTTCCACAACGCGTTTTCGTTCAGAGCCAGCGTCACGTAACTGAAAGCAGCAGAAACGGAGGAGACTTTCCCCGGCAAGTCAGTCAGTAATTCATACTTTAACATTCGTTTGTTCGTTGTATCAAGTTGCAGTTTGTTTGAAATAACAAACCTGTTCACCCGAAGGAAAACTCGATGAAGTGCTATTAGAAGACATCCTGTCATAGCTTTTTGGTACATAACAGCTACCGTATATGCAACACGCATTTGAAAAAGCGAGGCGCTGGAGAGCACAATTCGTTTGAATGCAAAATACAATTTCACCGCTAGATGGGAGAAATTCCTACACAACGTACCTTTAAAGGCGCTATATAAAATAAAGTTTATTATTATTATTATTATTATTAATATGTAAACCAATATGCTATCCCATAGCCTACTTTTTTTACTACATTAACAATTTATTTTCTAGTGTATAACCATGATCTTAATAAGCATATAAATGTATCACATTGGGTAAAACAATTGTGATTAGATTAAGCTTTTTTTTTTGTCTTTCTGAATTACATGAACTATTGAGAAAAGAGGTTTCTGCAACAATGCTGCATAAAATGAGGTATTTTAGAGGGCTGCATAACATAGAAGGAACATTTCACATCAGGGCATTCCTATAATGCCTTAAAACACTGTCTAAGGAGGTTTTGGAACAGAGATTATTTCCTGAAATCAGTTGATAATGTAGAGGACAGAAAATATAGAGCAAAGACCCAATATTATGACATAGCAGCTGAGCAGGATGTCTGATCAGGAAATCAATGATGCAAATAGACACACAGGTGGCAACACCCCTTAAGCCAGCAAACATGTATCCACAACAGACAGACAGTGCCGTAACCACCATAGACATTGAGGGTGGAGGGACGTCCCACTCAGTATTCAGTCAGAGATTCACCATTTTCAATGGTTGATTCTTAAATTATTAAATTTGGTCCGGTCCCCCACAACCCTGATTCCTGAATATCTAATATCTATGCCAGAATGCAATTAAGGATGCACCGATCCGATACTCAGTATCGGTATCGGCTCCGATACTGCCATTTTTGCCGGATCGGGTATCGATCAGACGAGGCCGATCCAAATCCGATATTGTGCATTTACTATTCAGTGGTGTTGTTAAGCCCCACAAAACGCACACAAACATTATAAAACACCATGAGTTTTCGTGCAAATTATTATAAGTGTTCTGAAGCCATTATATAGTATAATGTGAGATAGAAATTGATATTTAAGTCGTTAAATTCAAGTTCACGTAAACTTTTCCCTCAGCTGCGGCTGTCAATCATTCTCCATTCAGCATTTAAATGTTACGCGTTCGGTTACGACAGTTAACACGATGAAACTCTCTGTAAGATGATTCAATGTTACTATTATTATACTTGATCTGTAGATAAAGGTCTATGGTTTTGCATAAAACAACTTTATCTTGCTGGACTTTATTGCTGTACCTTAATCATGTTACTTTCTACCGGGTGTCTAGATCACAACACTGCCAGGGGCGGATCTAGAAAAACATTTATGGGGTGGCGAGAGGGAGGCAGGAATTTTTGAGGGGTGGCAACATATGACAGACGTATATACTGAATTTAATCATAGTTATCACTATTTGATGAGAAATGGTATGTACACACTACAAAAGGGCACAGGCTGCCATTTACAAACTCGTACAGACAAACTTAATCTCATGGAATCATGTCTTGCATTTGAGGTTTCATGTGAAACAGTTCATATTATGAATAAGCAGGGGTTAAATTGGGATTTATTATGTGGGGGTGCTCTCCCTAGGGGGGTCCGGGGGTATGCCCCCCTGTGATTTTTTTTGAAAAATAAACCATTAAATGGCACTTTCTGGAGAGTTTTATGCAAAGAAATGGAGAAATTGAGTATTACATGATATGTGAAAAACTGCTAGGTTAAAAGCATATACTTTGCATTGTTGCATTGTTGTAGTATCAACAGGTATTAGGACATTTAGCATTTACATTACTGTTAATCAGTCATCACTTGATTACACATTGTATTACCCTGTTATGATATAGTGGCCCATACAATGTGCCAAACATAATGTGCCACATGAAGAGACAGTGCAGCATATTACAGTAGCAACAGCTGAGAAGATTTGGGTCTGTGGTGACCAGGTCCACCTCACACACACTTCCTCTCCCATTCTCTCTCTTTACAAGTACAACACACACACACACACACACACACACACACACACACACACACACACACACACACACACAGCCTACTCTGCGTCATTTCACATCAAGGTATGCACAAGTCACAAAAATTAAGATCAATCTATCCTTGTGGAAAGGTTGCTTGGTAGCTAAAAGTAGGTCCATCAAGTCTTATATTTCTGTAATTCACACAGATCAAATACAAATATACTGACTGAATAGATTGCTAGTTTATTTTGAGTAGCCAACTAAGTTAGCAGTTCTCTTGGCAGTTTGCTGATAATCCCTATAGCCAAAACATCTCCTGAGATAAATCACATGGTCAACCTAGTCTTGGTTATTTAATTTAATCTTATTTACCTTACCTTGTCATTCAAGGCCAGGGCACTTTTTGTACATTTCTGGAACTTTTGCGCGATTCCACATCCTGCGCAACGGATCTCCCAGGAACATTCATTACATATTGCTGCATACACGGTGCGCGATCGACAACGAGATTAAGGCCCAATTTAACCACTGGGAATAATGACCATAGGTGATGAGTGGCAGATGTATGAGAGGGGAAGCAAACAGTTTTCAAAACAAATCAGTCTCTTGCCGCTCTGACGTCATCTCGTGCTGCATTCACTGCAGTCGGACATTGGAGATTCGCGCTCGTAAATGGTGAAATTGGCCACAACTTTTAATTTGTTGCTGCCAACTGGGGTGGCAGCAGGGGTGGCAAGGCTTTCTTTTAGGGTGGCATTTGCCACCCTATGCCACCCCGGTAGATCCGCCCCTGAACACTGCAGTAAAGTCAAAGCACTATTTGTTCTTCACGTGCACAGTTACTGAAATTTAAAACTGTTAAAAGAAAATGCTGAAAAAATATTGCATAGATAGATACTGTATAATAGACTACGCATTAATATGTATTTTCTTTGTGCTTTAAACTTTTCAATGCGGACTCGACGCGCTGCGTGCTATGACTCATGTTGCTTCAAGCGCATCATTCTGCGCTCGGGATGCGCATAAGCGCTTTGAGCCGCACTGTATTGGAGACTTTCATACCATAATACAGTGACGCAATGAAAGATTATTAATAGCAGTTATTGTTCTGTCCTATCTATCATATGTTGCTGCCTCATTAAACAGCTGTGCTATACATTTAAAAAATGTATTTAAAAAAAATATATATATAGTAGGCTATATATAAAATAATTGATATTTTTGATTTTTGTTATCTTGTTTTTCATGAATGTATTTTACAACGTGTTTTACCAGATTTAGTGTTACACTTAATGTCTCTAATTTTTTCCCCACTAAACGTTTTTTTTTTTTCACTAAATGTTCAGATTTTATACAATTATTGTGATTTTCCTAGACTAAATTTTACTGCTGAATTATCCACTAATCCAGTGGTTCTCAATCCTGGTCCTGGGGACCCACTGCTCTGCACGTCTCCTTTATCTGACACAGCCAGTTCAGTTCATAGAGCTCTTTCCTAACGAGCTGATGATCTGAATCAGGTGTGTTAAATGAGGGAGACATACAAACTGTGCAGAGCTGTGGGTCCCCAGGACCAGGATTGAGAACCACTGCACTAATCTAGTTTATAATAGCATTTATGTCAGATTATCATCATACATATTTTTTGTTGTTGTTGATTTTCTTTATAATGAAGTTGTCTGTATTAAGTAGATTGTGTTTAACACACAAAATAGTGATTATCAGTTCAACACAGAGTTATAGAAATTCTACTTGATTTAAAAAAAATAACTGCACTGGTATCGGTATCGGATCGATACTCAGAATTTTTGGGATCGGATCGATTCTGAAAAAATGGTATCATTGCATCCCTAAATGCAATCACCACTCAAGAATCTCTTGTCATTAAACTCTTCACTGCTGCCATGGTAGCAGGTAAACAAGCTTTGGATTGGTGTATTATAGTCATCCTGATGTTGTCTGAAAAAGCATGCATGTCTTTGTTGGGACGGGACACCTATAGAAACACATAAACCCTCATTTGGAGTGTTTAGATGTACATTTACACCCTACAAAACATCCTCATTAAAGATCCAGTAAGCTGAGCTCAAGTCAAGCCACTTGAATATGCAAAACAGGCTACGACAGAACAAAACCCAGAATTCCAAACACAATCCACAGACGAGGCGCACCGCTCAAGAATGCTCCAGTCCCCCCCATCCCCCACGTGAACTCCAACCACAACGAAGGCTATCTTAACCCAGATCACTGAATGTGTGCCATTCAACATCGGCAAGACACTGCACAAAAGATTTCAGTTAGTTTGACAGTCTTACTGTGCACCTTGATGTGATTTCAAATGTAGAGCCATGTGCTGGCTCCCTACAAAGTGCAAAAAACACTCTAGGATCGGATGTGGTCACATTTTTATAAGTCTTTATTTCTGATAACGTGTGCTTTTTCTGGGGAGGTCGGAGTGAACTGCGGCACAAACAGTGTTTCATGAACGAGCATGTTGCGTAGCTGTGCACAGAATACCAACAGTCAAGTTTAGGATTTTAAATAATACATTAAATTTCAGTTTGTTTTTCACTAAACCTTATCGTATACCCCCAGAACACTTGGAATATATGGCATGTGTTGCAAGGGATCATTCTGTGACACTTTTGCGTTTTTTTTTAAAGCTTGATGCCGGCCACTATTCACTGCCATTACATGGATGAGCAGGAGCAGGACATTTTTTAACTTGTAACATTTTCCTTTTGTGGTCCGAAAAAGAAAGAAGGGCATACAGCATTAGAACAACACCAGGGTGAGTAAATGATGACTTAATTTTCATTTTAGGGTGAACTATCCTTTTAAGAATATTGAGAGCCAATCAAAATCTACCTAACTTAAAAGAGCTAAAGCATTTAAAGCAGCATTTACTAATATAGTTATCGTTATAGTTATTGTTCTTGGTTAACAATGTTCAGAATTTCCACATAAAATGTAAAAAAGAAAAAAGAAAGAAAAAAAGGCTTCAGATTTCATTTGAATTTACTTAATCAGCCTATAACAAGTGTGCATATTAATCTCTGTTGCATTTAGGGTACCAGCCTAAACATCACATCTAGCCTTTGGAATAATGTCTGCCTACCCCCTACATACACACGCATGCACTCAAAGAACTAAAACAAGATAGGACTCCCTATGAAGAGTTAAAAAGTGGGCGGGTCCTAATGTGCTTCTGTGAAACATATTCTGCCATAGCAACAGGTCACAGTATGAAGCTAGCGTCGCCGTGTAATTGAAACGCAGGCCACACAATGTTACACAGTGACCCCTCTAATCTCCACCTGACAAAGTGGCTTACCATCTACAGGTCATATGGCACACAGACACAGCTTAGAGCGGGGCACCCCACAGCCTGGGGCCACAACACACCAAAACCACACAACAACTGTGAACAACTGCGTTACTTTAACTTTATATTGTTCCTTTCAAATAAGCTTAGCCAAGGGTTCAAAGTCTAGAAGTCTGAAGACTTTTAACCCAAATTAAGAAACACTCGGCCACATTAGTTTAAGAAAAACACATAGGCCTAAAGGAAGATAATGCAACATAATAAGCTTTGCGAAATGTCTTAAATATCATATTCGTAGAAAATAACTTTAAGATACAATATCAATAATAAGCAATGATAAACATTTAGGAAAGATAAACAATGAATATTTAAATTCAGCTGTGTTGACAAAGAGAATTTATATGGAATGAGACTTAACCCAGCTAACTAGCAACCAAGTTACCACACAGATATACTCGCTTCCCTTAGAACAATATAACCTGTCACATTATAATCTGATATAACTGATATATAAACAAAAGCAGGTCTGACAGCTTCCTGAAGCACAGCTACTGCCTCCACATATATTATCAGTTGAAACATATTTGTGCATACTATTCAACTACATATAAATCTTACAGATGGACAAATTAACTACAACTGTGAGTGTTATGACCATACGTGATCTAAAGGAAATTATAAATTCATCATACAGATGGACAAATGAACTACAACTGTTGAATGTTGAAGTTTGACCAATAACCAACTTAAATAAAATAAAAAAACCTCACCTTTCCGCTGCAAGAAGAGACGGAGCAGGGGCGCTGCCACGGATATTGCTTTATGGTAGTTGTCATCGTTGTTGATTGGCAGCAGGTCCCCGTGAACATCGGCGTAACCCACAAGCAGGTCGACGTTAGGGATCCGATGCACATGCTGCAGCAAGCCATAGAACTCGTCAAAGCGTCCCGGCTTGGACCGGTCCAGAGAGAAACGCCTGAATTCTGCTCCAAACTAACAACATTGAACAGAAATCAGTACACAAATGACATAGTAAAACAAGAAGTACAACAACAAACATTTCACAAAGTTTTCATTGTATAACTACAGAAACTTCCAAGTAGGGATGCACCGATACCACTTTTTTCAGAATCGATCCAATCCGATACCAAAAATTCTGAGTATCGACCGATACCGATGCCGATCCGATACAACACAGTTTTTTTTTTTAATTAAGTAGAATTTATATAACTCTCTGTGTGTTGAACTGATAATCACTCTTTTGTGTGTTAAACACAATCTACTTAATACAGACAACTTCATTATAAAGAAAAACAAATCCAAAAAATATATGATCATAATATATGACAAAAATGCTTTTATAAACTAGATTAGTGGATAATTCAGCAGTAAAATTTAGTCTAGAAGAATCATAAGTCCACAATAATTGTATAAAATCTGAACATTTAGTGAAAAAAACAAATAAGAGACAATAAGTGTAACACTAAATCTGGTAAAACGTTACACATTGCTCTTTGTATGGTAAAATACATTCATGAAAAACAAGATAACAAAAATCAAAAAGATAAATTATTTTATATATAGCTATAGGCTACTGTACAATTGAGACATGTCTTAAATGTATAGCACACCTGTTTAATGAGGCAGCAACATATGATAGATAGGAAAGAACAAGAAAGGCCATTAATAATCTTTCATTGCGTCACTGTATTATGATATGAAAGGCTGCAATACAGTGCGGCACAAAGCGCTTATGCGCATCCCGAGCGCAGAATGATGCGCTTGAAGCAACATGGAGTCACAGCGCGTCGAGTCCGCATTGAAAAGTTCAAAGCACAAACGAAAGACATATTGATGCGTAGTGTATTATAAAGTATCTATCTATGCAATAGTTTATTGAGCCTTTTATTTTAACAGTTTTAAATTTTAGTTACTGTGCGCGTGAAGAACAATTATTGTGGACTCTACCATAATGTTGTGATCTAACAGACACCCGGTAGAAACATGATTAAGTTAACGTTACAGCAATAAAGTCAACAAGATAAAGTTGTTTTATGCGAAACCATAGAAGTTTATCTACAGATCAAGTATAATAATAGTAACATTGAATCATCTTGGAGAGAGTTTCATCATGTTGACCGTCGTAACCGAACGCGACGCTGAATACTGAATGAAGAATGTTTGACAGCCGCAGCGGAGGGAAAAGTTTACGTTTACGAGGGAAAAGTTTATCTCACATTATACTATAATGGCTTCAGAACACTTGTAATACAGTGCACGAAAACTTTATTGTGCTTTATAATGTTTTTGGTGCTTTTGTGGGGCTTAACAATAACACAGAATAGTATACGCACAATATCGGATTTGGATCGGCCTCGTCTGATCGATACCCGATCCGGCAAAAATGGCAGTATCGGAGCCGATACCGATGCTGAGTATCGGATCGGTGCATCCCTACTTCCAAGTCCTCTGAAGTATGATTTGAGTGACAGACAAACGGAAATGTAAAATTTCACTGATAAATATTGCTAAATAAACTTCTGTTATGATTCTATGTTATTTTTGTTTCCTCTTTAAAACTTGAAAGCTCCAGTTGCCATTCATTGTAGGGTAATTGATAAATATAGCCTAGCTATAATCGATAAACGTCTAATATTAAAAATCTATACTACTTTGTTTAGAAAAGAAAATGAAAACACACTGAAAACTATTACGTCTGCAACTCACTCCAACACGTGCTCTTAACGGGAAAGCGCTCTTCCAGAGATATCTCTTTAAATTAGTTTTAGACGATGATCTAAATCTTAAAATAGGCAGAGACCATTAAAAATTCAAACCAATAAATTAAACAATTGCTGCTATTATCAGCCAAGAAACGATATGGTGCCAACATATGGTGTATCACTCAAAACAAAAACACAACAAGAACTATTTAAATGACCCCCTTTTTGCTAACTTATAAGTTACAACAGATTCTTCATTTTTGGGTGAGCTATCCCTTTAAGGGAAAGAAAGCATTAGATTTTAGTATAGAGTAACTAAATATAGAACACCAGCATGAGTAGGAATAAAAAAACAAAAACTTATTTATAAACCAGGAAAATCATGGGGAAAATTAAAAGATTAAATTATTCAAATTAGACTCCTTAAATTCTTTCACTATTAATAAGTTATGAAATGGTTTGGTAATTAAAAAAAACATAAC
The DNA here is from genome assembly GCA_026230005.1 of Gila orcuttii. Classification (NCBI taxonomy): domain Eukaryota; kingdom Metazoa; phylum Chordata; class Actinopteri; order Cypriniformes; family Leuciscidae; genus Gila; species Gila orcuttii. The sequence goes on along the minus strand of JAPDVR010000021.1, from coordinate 23,060,579 downwards.
GTGAGTGGGAGGACTGAGACTTAGTCAGCTGTAATGTCATCACAAGCCAGGCATGGCTTGTCCATTATAAAGTAGCCCTGTAAATCTTTGTGTTGGTGCAGTGAGTATGACCAGACTCTTGTTTACGGTGTCATCCATAATGATTAACACAAGAAAAACATGAATAAACATTTACTAAAGAGCACATACATTCCTCTGGTGGTGATTGTGAACAACTATCCCTACCTACAATAACACATAAACAAGAAAAAGCAATGAATGAGATTGAACTTTCTACCTAGACAAATGTCCAGAACCCTGTATATGTAGACATGTTATTAGTTTTGAGAGACAAAACCAATATTTGGTTTGTACATCAGACTACAGCAGTATGAAGTTATAAATATCTTCTGTATTGTTGTTGTAAAATTCCTGTCAAACTGCTCTCAAGTCACAGTTGAGATAAAGGCTCACTGTGTGAAACTGGTTAAGTAACAGTTATCTAATTTATCACACGTGCAGCTTGGTATTTGATTTAACTTATTTTTGTTGAGAACAGTCAATATTTAATTGATGATGACAAACATGATCTTGTCATGTGGATGTGAAGTTTGAAATCATCAGTTTGTTTACCAAAAGACTAAGGGAAAACAAGTTTAGAAGCAAGAAAGACTTTTTAGCACTTATTCCTTAAAAAAATCTAGTATCTTACTAGCACTTTTAAAAATGAACTGCACTTAATCCGATAGGAACTATAATCTATTCAATTAGTCTTTGCTAATAGTCTCTATTATATTGTTACTGGTAAAAAATTACAAGTTTTTCCATTGAATTCTATGGGGATCTGTGGTTCAGATATTTATTTCCAACTTATCCTGGTTTTACTAGTACAATAAGCATTAATTAGACACCTTTTCTTTTGTTACTGGTAACTATTCTAATAATAGTAGTACTAGTATCTATTCCAGTTTTTCTTGTATTTGAATAGACACAAGTACCTGTTTATTAGTCATTACTCATTAGCATATGGATTCCAGTTGGCACTAGCAACATTTTAACTACAAAATAATCATAATTGCATAATGAGAACTTCATTATTAACATCAATAAAAAAAATATGACAAAAAAAAGTAATAATATATAATTTTTAAATGAGATAAGTGTTACTAGTAACAACTGAGAAAGATACTTGTGTATCATACTGGCATAGGCCTAGTTCCTAATGAAAACGAATAGCCTCTAGTAAAACTGGAACGGGGACCAGCAAGAACTACTACATAGTCTGACATGAGCACTTAATATCTGAACCACATATCCCAATAGATTTCAATGGTAAAAGCCATTTGTATCAGCAAACACAAATGTATTCGTCACTATTGGGATTTTGACTAGAAGCAAAGGAATAAGTGCGAGTATGAATAATTATTAGTTTGAAAGAAAATTGATGCTAATAAATATTTAATTACTTATCAGTACTTAAAATAAGTAACAGGAACATAAAATAGATAGTAAACTAGTTAGTTTAAATGAATATTTTTTAAACGGCTTGCCACAGACTGGGAGATATTGTGGCTAAACTGGTCAAACACGCACGGGTTACTTGTGTAACATTTACAAAACAAATCAAATAAAAACTTTGAGGCATTATATTTATAAAATAATAAACTCCTGACAACATGAGATAAGAGAGCACCTGTCAAAATACTCAAATTCGCCCCAACAACTAGGCTACGGACCTCATAGTAGGCTACTAAAGCAACGGTCGATTGAACTCACAAGGTTGGCAAAACTTACCAGAACAGTGTGATTGTGTCTTAACACCCAAATGTACTGTTAAGTCTATTCCTAACACAAAGACTTATCATTCTTTGATTGAACACTAATTAATTAGTAATTGGCCCGCTGGCTACGCACCTTGCTCTTCACCTCCACGGCGTTCAGAGTTCGGTTGCTCGGGACTCGGTGGTTTTTGTTCATCTTTCACTAACTGGACCCCGCCGCAGAAACACACTTGCCCTCCCGCGGGCTGCGCTCATCCGCCTTGAGCTCGGTCCGTCCAAAACGGCTTTTCTCGGATTAATCCAGTTAAAGGCGCGTATCTCGCGACAGCTCCGTGTCTTTGCTTGTGTTGTTATCGGAATCGAGTAGCAACGGTGACGCCTGTCAACTGAACGTGCTCCGAAACTCTGCCTCTACCTCAACCCTGCCTCTCTCACATGCACGCGCAGTCTCGCGCGCGCGCACACACACACACACACACACACACACACACACACACACACACACACACACACACACGCTCTGCCACATAGTGTGGACGGCATGACCGTGACGCTGCGTGTGCACCCAGGAAACAGCTCAGCGTGAAGACACGATTTCAAGCGCGCCCCTACTGGTCACAACAGCCATTCTTTTCTTTTTTTGGTTATGAATTAGTGAGGCTCGTTGCACACGTACTCTTGAGGTGGACAAAGTAGCCTACACAACTTCCTTACTTGAGTGTAAAGTAGGCTACAGATACTAGGCTACTGGTCAAAGATTACTTCGTTACAAGTAAAAGTTGTAAAGATCGATTTTTACTTAGGCTAAGTAAAAGTACAACAGTACTTGTTTTTAAAAAAGTAAATGTCAAAGCATTGTTTTATTATTGTTGCATTGTTGTAGCCTAAGTAATACAGTAGCTCATGCCTCTGAATCTATGCCTGCCTATACCTACCCTTATATCAATATCAAATTTATTTCTAGAACACAGTTCCTAGGATTGAATGTGAGATTGAATAAGTGCACTCAATAACGTCCACAATGGTTGTTCCCTCAAATAGTGCCCTATTTAAAGTTTTTTGGCTTTAATGTCAACCCAACTTTCATTTCCAACCAAAATGCAACCCCTGCAACCAAAATCATCCCCTGACTGACGTTACTAATTTCTAGCCTACTCAAGGAGCTTGACAGAAATGTAGTGTAGTAAAAAGTACAATATTTGTCTTTCAAATGTAGTGAAGTTAAAGTAAAAAAATTTCAGGAAAAATGATACTCAAGTAAGGTACAGATACTCAAAAAGTGTAGGCTACTTAAGTTCAGTTGTTACTGTCCACCTCTGTGTAAATGGCACGAATGCCAAAAAACTCATTGCCCTAGTCTTCTACTTCCAAAAGACACATCACTTATACTGCACTTTCAAACATTTCTTCTGAAAAGTATATTAGTTTATACTTCTTTGCTTTTTGCATTTCCATTCTACAATAGACTGCATATCAAATATTGTGGTTTTAACATAAAATTGATGTGGTTGCCAGAAATTCACCTTAAAACACAGTCACAATGTTTCAGGCATGCAAGCAGGTATTTTGGCACCTGAATTTACTCTTCATTACCCTGTATTTTATACTATAATATGAATACACTTGCAGTCTATTATACTTGCGGTACTAAAATTCACTTAAATACCATAATAACCACCTTAGTAATAAAACAGAAGAACTCAGGATTAATTAAAGTTGATCCAAAAGACCATGAGCAATGTCTAAAAACATTGAAAGCATGCATGCACATTCAACAATATCTGTGCGTGACCAAAACTTCATAAACAATACAAAACAAAGTCAGCACACTGTTGCTCACATTTTTTTTTTATTGAGTACACCAGCAGTATTGGTTACTCTAAAAAGTAATTAATTGGTATAGCTACTAATTACATCTTCAACAGAATAATGAGATTACTGTACAAATTACTCTCTCTCTTAAAAGGATAAAAATTAAGTAATGTAAGAGAATTATGCACAAAACTGTTTACAAAGACATTTTAAGCAAAATGTAATCTAATGTGTTGTGTCACAGGGACACTTACTGTTTTTCACCATACAATATGGACTTGGATATATATAAGCAAACAAAAAAGCTAAAGCTTTTAAATATAAAAAATAAATAAAGCTTTTGCACATTAATCATTGGATATATTCTAGGTTACTCTGTCATGTATTTTTTTATATTGAGAGTATCTTGTCAGTTAGTATTTTAAAATCCCCAAAGAACGGCATCTAGGTCTGGCTTCACAGACAGGGTTTAGATTAAGCCAGGATTAGGCTTTAGTTAAATTAGGACATTTAAGTAGCTTTAAAAAAAAAAAAAAATCAATTACTGGTGTGCATCTTAAGACTAAACAATGAGACTGACAAGTTTTAAGATATGTCAGTGCAAAGTGCTTTCCGTTAAAACCGCTCAAACATGCATTTTAGTCTGGGACTAATTGTCCATGAAACCCTGTAAACAAGTCAAAATCAAAGTACAAGTGTAAAGTAGACGTTCATTCCATGCCGCACCTGTAGAGGGCGATTGAAGGCATTCACTGTGAGATATTTGCTGTGGAAGAAGAGAGTCTGACAGCAACAACCATCACACAAGTAGGTACACTAATGTTTCCTAATAACTAAAGAGTTAACTAATGTGTCATTATAAACGTGTTCTGTTTTAAATACTCATGCATGTCTGAAGCTATCGATGCGCTAGGTTTAAATTAAGTGCAAAATACTTTGCATCACAGTGCTAACAGGTCTCCTGATAGCATTCCCTGTAGTCTGCAGTTATTTATTCCATCAAATAAGAATTGTTATTTTAGGTATTTTAGAATTCTTCGTCATGACAACATTCCAAGTGCCTGATCATTTCCCCGCTGAGACGTCATGGATCTCCGCGTGTCCCGGTGGTCTGTGGGAGGTGCGCCGAAGGTGGCTTAGAGAAAGACAACGAGGGGACAGCACGCCTATGATGGGGTCACTATGTAAGGTCAAGGTGCGGCGAAAGACTGTTACAGAGGAAAACACACTGCATACTGATTCTCAAGAGCAAGAATCAACAGCTAGCGTTGATTCTAGCGAGCAAGCCTCCTCATATCCCCGCTCGCAGGACTCTGTACTGCAGGTCCAACTGGATGAGTGGTTCGTGTTGCGCATGGGCGAAGGACAGTGTGACATTACTGAGGGCTGCCTGGAAGGGATGAGGGCTGGAGAGATGTGTGAGGTAAGGGCAAATGGACAAAAATATGGACTTATGCTAAAACACAATTTTAATAATATTTTACTGTAAAATGACATGTATTGTTTTTTCGCAGAGATTGGTGGGTCTATTAGTTAAATTTGTTTACGTTAGCAATCTTTGTTGTATTATATACCAATGGTGAGTTTGCATGGCTGTAACTCAAAAAGTTTTTAAATATTTCTTATTATTCTCTTAGATTCTGAATCTTAACAAACTTTTCTTTTAGTATCTTCATTTTTAAATGCCCTATATGGTTCAGTCCCAGAGATATGTAGATCATAATGCAGCTCCATGAGTAAATTGGTAAATTCTACACATTTTCAATTGTCAAAAACCAAATGTGGGTCACTTTGCATACAGCTGACACTGTTTTCTTTTAAAGAGTAATATCTGAAAAACAAATAATGTTGAAACTAGAAATGTATCTCGTTTCCCTCTATCAAAATAATTGCATACAACATACCCCTCTGAGTGCCAAAAAACATATTGTTCCTGAGGTTTACATGTCTGTAACACAAGAATTATTAAATATATCTTAATATAATTTTAGAATCTTTTTCCAATGAAACTTTTCTTTTGGAATCTTAATTTTTAAGCCTCTATATGATTCAATCCCAGTGATATTGGGATGTCAGTATGGTAACATGTAGTTATGATACTGTATATTTGAACTCTTTGTAGCTTCAGAAGCTTCATGAACAAAATCTCTTCTTCCAAATATCCCTGAAACTGATTCAAATACAGATTCTTATAAATACACATTTGAGAGAAGCAAGTTAATGTGCCTCAATTTGACCATTTCAGTGGAATTTTGGCACTTTGGATGTTGTATGCAATTATTTTGAAAGAGGGAAACAAGATACATTTCTAGTTTCAACATAATTTATTCTTCAGACATTCCTCTTTAAATACAATAAGTATCAGCTGTGTGCAAAGTGAATCACATTTGGTTTTTGACGGATGAATTCAACAAACTGAACATAGAGCTGCACTGAGATCCCCATATCTATGGGATTGAACCACATAGGGCATTGAAAGTTAAGTTTCAAAAGAAAAGTTTGTTGAAAACCACAATCTAAAAGGATATTAAGATAGCTTTAATACTTCTTGAGTTACAGTCATGCAAACTTGGGGCAAAAGACAAAAGAAAGGGATTTTCACCATTGGCATATAATGCAACAAAGATTGCTAAAGTAAACAGATTTAACTAATAGACCTTCCAATCTCTGCATGAAAATAAAATGATGATGCTGCCATCTTTCTAACGTCATTTTTACCCCCCTGTAATTTGGCTCCAAATCCTAGGTGAAAATTTTAATTTTGACCCCCCCTACAAAATAGTGGATTACTCAGTCAATATAGATTCATGACATTTAATATTTTGGCTTTCATCACTATTTATGTTTGTTTTTCTCCAGAAAAAATATTGACAAAAAGTTTTCAAAATTTGTTTGATTTGACATGGAATGACTCATTTATCCTCCACAAATTACTGCAAACTGGCATTCAGAAATGCGTCCATATAGTTAGCAATGCCCAACTACCTACAATCCAATCAACTCAGATTGTTTCACTCAGAAATACGTAGGAATGCACCGATCATGATTTTTCATGGCCGATTCTGATTCCCGATTTTTTTACAAGCAAATAGGCCGATTACAATACCGGTTGCTGATTTTTTTTTTCTTTCTTTGAATAAGCAAATCTATTTGTAGTTTATTTGGCCAAACTGTATCAATGTAATTAGAGGCAACCACTGCATTTTAATCACGATCCAAACAAAGATGCTGTACACATGTAGCATGAGCAGTTGTTTTTGATTTAAATTAGATTGTATAATTTCAAGATTTAAAGAAAAAAAAGAGTGGTCTGACTTTAGATTTGTGAAATGATGCTACATAAAAAATACCTACACAAAACAACAACAGACAGACTGAATGAAAATGCAAATTCATTCTATGACAGTGGGTGTTGCTTATAAACTACTTTAATACGCATTTACACAGAGGTAGTGGAAAAGAAAATGCAATCGAAATGCAGAGATATGTTCATATGAACTCTACAGCCAAAACAAAATATTTTAAGCATCGCAGATAATGAGCTTGCTGTGCCTGGTACAGTATTTTCTCTGCTGACGCATCTGTGCTCTTTGTGTCCATCTTCAGCATTTTCTATCTCTGGCCTGTGTTAACAGATTTCACAGTTCACAGATTTCATAATATTTCCAGACAAGTTACATTTTGGGAAATTTTTGCAATGCAATTTGTGTGCAAACCCAGAACAGAGATCGACCAAAATAAAACAAAATCGAGTGTTTAGAGTAAAAACCATCCGGTTCCGATCAATGGCCGGTTGGCCGGTGCATTTCTAGATATTCGTCACAATAGTGAAGAAAAGACTATTGCAACTTCCGTTTCATGTCAACTATAATATTTTATGTATATCATGGGAAAATGTGATGTTCTCATCTATACATTTTTTTTTTATTGCAGTTCACAATAAGTGCCTGGAATACAAAGAACTCCAAAGCAGCATGCAGTGATGCTAATGGTACCCAGATTGAAAATACAACAGGGCAAGGATTGTCACAGCAGGCCGAGTGCTTTACTCTTCAGCTTCACTCTTTGACCCCTGGGCAGGAGTCTTGGCAGATGACACCTGGAAAGAAGTGGGCTTGGGTGCTGTCTCACAAGCAGAGGGGTGGTCAGCGGTTTGGGAAGGGAGATATCTGGGGTGCGGCAGATTGCTATTGCAGAGCTGTAAAGCTGGCAATAACTTTAAACGGCCAGACAAGAGGAAACCCAATAGACGAGACGTCTAAAGAAGGTGTGGATGGAGATGATAATGATGCAGCTTTGACACCATGCTATGATAAAGAAAATGAGCTGGCAGAAAGTGCTGATGATTCCTCCATTCCAACTGAGGAGGAGTACAAAAATGTAAAAGCAGAGCTTCACTGCAATCTCTCTTTATGCCAACTTAAGATAGGCCAGCTTGGTAAATCCAGAGACAGCAGTATCAAGGCCACAGAGCTGAACCCAAATAGCACTAAGGCTTGGTACCGGCTTGGGCAAGCTTGCATGCAGCTAGGCGAACTGGAGGAATCCCGCATGGCCTTTGGAAAGATTCTGGAACTCCAACCGGATTCTGCATCAGCTCGCGCTGCTCTGAAACAAGTGAACTCCCAATTAAAAGACCTAAACAGTAAACTTGGTCAAAGGCTGAGCAAGATGTTTAACTAGGAAATAACTGAAAGTTAGCAATTACAGAAAACAGAATTATAAAAATTACTGTTAAGTGCCCATAAGTTATGTTTTTGGTCCTTTCTTGCAGCTCAATTTCAGTTTTTAAAACTTCTTTACTGTATGTGTAGTATACTATCCTAAATGTTCAATGTTGTAATTTGTTAATGTTTAAATCTACATAAACTTGAAAGTCACGAGGCTACTTAAGACATTTACTGAATGTACTTACTTTTTTTTTTGTAAAATAAGAATTATACTGATTTGATGTTTTGTTCTAAACAAATGTTTTTTTATTCTGAATTTATATCTGCTGTAGAAAATTATAAAATGCCAAGTATAACTCATTCTTGCATAAAATGACATTAAACAATGTTATTTATAAAAATACCTGTTTTTTTATTGCTAATAGTTTTTTTATTAACAAATGTAAGGCATAGCATTACCCATTTCAAACAAAATGTCATTAAAATATTTAAGAGAATATATAATGATAATGCAATCATTGGATTTTTTGTTTTTAATCATTTAAAATTTGCAGAGTAATTTCAAATTATATCATAATGCAAAAATTAGGCTATACTCTATTATCTTATTTTTCTTATGAATATAAATTTTAAAATCGTTTTTAATGAGTTAATTGCGTAGCCAATGACATCACATTCTTCAGATGGAGGCGGCCAATCAGACGACGCCTCCTCGCTACGTTGACATTAGAAAGATCCAGATGACAACGAATAAAACCAGAAGAATAACTACGTTTGTAATCTCTGCAAAGCATAAAATAATCGGAGAGGTAAGATTCTTGTACCCTAAAACAACAACAACAATCTATTAATTCGGTTTTACAGTGATATTTCTTGATGTTGCATGCTGGGTATCTCGGCGGTCTTATCTCGGTGACGTGTGTCACGAGAACTGGTGGTTGTATAACTAACATTCTCAAAAAAAAAAAAAAAACCTCAGCTACAATGTGACAAGTAATGGAGTAAGTAATGGACATAATAACATGTCAGTGAACGTTGTTATTAATATAGAGTATTAATATACGATTGTAATGGCGGCCCAGCACGGACAGTAAACTTTGAAATGTCGGAAATGAACCAATACTCGATGCCAAGGAAACGGTCTGCATGTCTTGAGGATGTAAACTCAACAATGACGAATATAAACTCTTTTACTAGCGTAAACGTCCTAAAACAAGATACATTAATACATACACCTTGTGTTATTTTTATTTTTTGTTTATTTGCAGTGTTAAAAACATTTCCTTATAATGTTTAAAGCGGCATAATTTCTTCGCCACTACCACCCCCAATTGTAAAATGACTAAATGGGATTGGAAAATAATTGCGGTTAACCTTTCGAACGGTCAGTCGTACTGCGTCTTGATAGACGCTTGGGGAAACTCTCCGGAATACTGAAGCCTTTATAAAAAAAACACAGTGCTTACTGCACAGCCATAACAGTGCCGAGGCTTACTCGCACACTATTGGCTGGTCAGTGGTAACTGCACGAACCAATGACAGAGCGGCACAACTGCGCGAACCAATCGGTGCGAAGCCCGTCGAACTGAGTGCAAAGCCCGCTAGAATGGGGGGGCATCTGCCTATAAACGACGCTTGAATTGCCATGGATTCAGATTTATCTCCTTCAGCAACAGTCTTCGGTCCTTGCTGATTCTCTCACTCGAAGCCAACACCAACGTAGCAAGGCTACTCGCTCCAATTCGCTCGCAACCCACCCCACTTTGCGGGCATAAAACACACTTCAGTAACGAGCAACGTGTCTCATGTCCTCCGCGCCGAAGTGGTGAGCTTATTGGAAAAAGGGGCTATAGAGGTGGTGCCGCCAGCCCAATGCGAGTCAGGGTTTTACAGCCGCTACTTCCTTGATCCCAAAAAAGATGGCGGCCTCAGGCCCATTCTAGACCTCAGACATCTGAACAAGGGCCTTATCAAACGGCCTTTCAGAATGTTAACTCTGAAGCAAATCCTTGTGCAGATTCGCCCAATGGATTGGTTCTTCTCAGTGGATCTGAAAGACGCTTACTTTCACATCCAAATAGCGCCCCGTCACAGACTGTTCTTGATATTCGCGTTCGACGGGACACCTTACCAGTATACAGTTCTGCCATTCGGACTGTCTCTGGCCCCCTGCACCTTTACAAAGTGCATGGATGCAGCACTCTCCCCTTTGAGACAAATGGGAACGCGCATCGTGAACTACCTCGTCGACTGGCTCGTTCTGGCCCGATCAGAGGCAGAACTAAACTTCCACAAATCTGTGCTCCTCAGCCAGCTAGAATGCCTGGGTCTCAGATAGACATGTGCCGGTATTCGGTAATGCGATAAATCGCGGTAATGAATATGCACGATATTGTTATCGCGGGCACTTCAAAATACCGTGAAAAATAATAGATCCGAATTTAGATTTTTAGAACACGCATTAGCTTATTTTCCATCAACCGCTTAAAAAAACACTGCGTATATGCTGCACAAAACACGTGCGCACTCTGTTGTAAACAATCCCCATATGGAGAAGAAGCATGGCGAGGAACGCTGCCGACGATTTATCCCCCTTCTAAAAGTCAGGGCTGCCAAGACTCACGCAATCGACACTTTTCACACGCTCTCACGCCACACATCCATTTTTTCACGCAGAGAAAAATCGCGGAGCAAAGAGGACACTGACACCGACAGACTAGAAAGAGCAGGTTACTTTTGATATGAAAAAATACTCATATTCTCATATAAAAATACTCTGAAAAAACATAATATCGGTCAATCAATGTTTTTCAACCACGAAAAGAGATCAATAAAACTGCAGAAGAACAATATTGTCACAGAACGTTACATTTACCTCAGGAAAGCCATTTAATGACCAGCACGTTAGTTGACTAGAAAAAAATAGCTATAGAGAGGAGTATTTTGCTAAATATGTGTACTATATTACATATTTATTATATTTTTACTTGTGTCATTACATAATTGTTATTATAATGAAAACCACATTATGTTTAATTTGTTATTTTTAACCTTTAATAATACCAGCTGATAGGGCTCTCTGTATGTTTTCAGCATTATTTGAGATATATTTTTTCTTCTATCTATCTACTGTAGCCTACCTAATATTTATCCAAATGAGTCAATATTGAATCAAGACTGAAATAAAATCAAGAATTGAACTGAAATCATTGAAATTGTGTTAAGCAATAATACAAACAGTAGCCTACCAGTCATTGTACCATGTAAACATTGTAACATGTTGTCACTAAACTTAATAAAATTCTGTTTAGTTACCAAATGCTTTGACAAACACAATTACACCTATTGTGATGCAAGTTGTTTTTTTTACATCCCCCCCAATCCATCTGTTTCTCTTGTGCAATTAAAATATCGTGATAATACCGTATACCGTGATAAAAGCTCAATCAATTAATCTCAGCATGAAAATTTGATACCGGCACAAGCCTAATAAACACAGCCAAGAGCTTGTTGCTGCCCAGGCAGAGAATCTCTTTTCTGGGGGCGATTTTAGACTCTGCCCAAATGAGGGCGTGGCTGTCAGGCGAGCGCTCGCTGACTATCCAGCGGCTCGCATGCTCGTTCAGAACGGGAACCAACAGACCCCTCAGAACGTTTCAGAGGATGCTAGGTCTTATGGCCTCAGCTTCATCAGTACTCCCGCTGGGTATGCTGCACATGCGCCCCTTGCAGTACTGGCTGAAACCTCGGGTTCCTCCCCAAGCGTGGCGCTCGGGCAGTCTTTCCATCAGAGTGGGCCACGGCTGTATCAGAGCCCTGGCTCCCTGGTTGACACCCAGTCTCTTTGAGTCGGGGATGAGCTTGGTGACAGTCTCGAGACGAATGGTAGTCACTACGGATGCCTCCAACATGGGTTGGGGCGCTCTGTGCGAGGGCGAACCAGCCTCCGGCTCATCGTTGAGCACGGTGACATGGTTGCACATCAACTGCCTGGGAATGATTGCAGTAGTGCCAGCCCTCAAGACCTTCCAACCACGTCTCTCAGGTCACCACGTCCTGGTCCGTACAGACAACACGACAGTGGTCTCCTACATAAACCGCCAAGGCGGGCTCAGAAAGAGATGGCCAGAGATCTCATCCTATGGGCGAACGGCAACCTGCGCTCCCTAAGAGCAGCGCACGTGCCAGGCAGACTGAACCAGGGAGCAGACATGCTGTCCAGGGGCCAAGTGTCCCCTGGGGAATGGACTCTCCACCCCCAGATGGTTCAATTGATATGGAGTGTTTTCGGGAGGGCATAGGTCGAACTTTTCGCCTCCGAAGACAACTGTCATTGCCCAACATTCTTCTCAAAGAGCAGAGACGCGCTGGCCCACGATTGGCCCAACGTCTACTTTATGCTTTTCCTCCGGTCTCGCTCCTCCCCCAAGTCATAAAAAGAATCACGGAGGGCAGACATGTAGTCCTTCTAGTGGCCCCTCTCTGGCGGACCCAACCTTGGTTCCCCGAGATGATTCACCTGCTCACAGCAGCCCCTTGGCCAATTCCCCTGAAGAAAGACCTCCTTTCCCAGGTAAACAGAACGATCTGGCACCCCCGTCCCAAACTATGGGCGCTACATGTGTGGCCCCTCGACAGGAGCTCGGGGACGTCCTGAGTACTATCAGCGAGGCTAGAGCTCAGTCTACCAGGCACCTCTATGCTCTTAAGTGGTCTGTGTTCTCTAGCTGGTGCGCAGCCAGAAACCAGGACCCAGTCTCGTGTGAGCAGTGGTTAAAGTGGGATTTGGTTGGTGGGGGAACCCTCAAATTTTGTGTAGGTGCAATGTGTAGGAAAAATTACTCACCGTGGGACAACATATTGAGTATCGTGGTATAGCAATACTTTTTGGGACAAGAGTGTCACTGTGGCACCAAGTATCACAGTACTTATTTACTTGATATTTTAATGGTTTTATTTTGGTCAATCAACACTGATATGATGATGATACTATGTTAAAATTGCTGAACACTGGGACAAAAATTGAGCACTGGCACTGTAGCCACACCAGCCCACATTACCACAGCAGTCCCCCCCCCCCCCCCCCTCCACAGACACAGGCATGCTCCCCGAGAAAATTTAGATTTCTCTTACCTACATATGTACAATTTAAGACTTTTGAAGGCCAAAAAAAAAATGGATAATAAATAGCTTTAAAACCATGTCAGTGGGCATTAGATTATTTGTCAACACCTCTCTCCTCATCTCCTTCTTTGTTTTTCTCTGTCTCCTTATCCTGTCCTATTTCTTCCCCTCCTAAAGCTTAACTTTGACTGATAGTCTTTTCATTTTCTTTTGTCAGTGAAGAAAGTAAACATAGGCTTAACTAATATTTATAAGTTTTATGAATCATTTTCTTAGATAAGTTAATCTACTCAAGGCTACCAGGTCAGTATTACCAATAGGAACCTTCTACAAGCTTTGGAATTTGAAAAGTAATTTTAAATAGTAGCCTACAAATTATAGGCCACGTTTAACGCAGTTGGTGGAATTGGCAGACGTTCCCTTAGGCATCATGCGCTGTGGAAACGCGTCAAAGCATTCTCAGATATAAATATGCAGCATTAATGCAGGTAGGTGATTTTGAACGAATATTTAATGTTGATATACAATGGTTACATAATGTTAAAACTAATCCTGCTATTGATATCTTTGTAAGACTGCTGTGCTGACCCTATAGAACAGTTGCAAGGGAAAACAAATGTCCGGCGAAATATCGAACCTAAAACTAACTCAACCACTGTGAGTAACGCATGTGTAATCGCTGTGTAATACACGCATATGTAATCGCTGGCGTTCAGCGGGGAGGAGGGGAGGTCGGTCCATCTCGGGACCAGCGAGATTCGTTGAGATTAATTTATCTATTTATTTATTAATTTATCTGAGGTGCCGGAACGCAGTTCCGGACCGTTCCGGCCCACTTTAACCCCTGCGTGTGAGGTATCACAGATACTCTCATTTCTTCAAGAGCTGTTGGATGCAGGTCGTTCTCCAACCACGCTTAAAGTCTATGTGGCAGCCATCGCAGTTTTTCACGTACCGATGGCTGGCCAGTTGGTGGGCAGGAACGACATGATTGTCCGCTTCCTGAAGGGAGCCAGGAGGCTTAACCCCCCATGGCCCCCTATGGTGCCCTCATGGGACCTATCAATGGTCATTCGAGCACTGAAGGGGCCCCCGTTCGAACCGTTGAAAACGTCCGAATTAAAGCCACTTTCGGTGAAAACTCCTTTACTGCTAGCCTTAGCATCAGTCAAGCGAGTTGGTGACTTGCAAGCGCTCTCTGTGAGCGCTTCCTGTCTGGAGTTTGGCCCGGGTGACTCTTAAGTCATTCTCAAACCAAGACATGGCTATGTGCCCAAAGTGCTTTCAACCCCGTTCAAAGCACAGGTGATCACGCTATCTGCTCTCCCCTCCGCGGAGGACGAGCAGCAGTTGCACCTGCTCTGCCCAGGCAGGGCTCTGAGAGCATACATTGAGCGCTCCGCCCAGTACAGACAGTCGGAGCAGCTTTTTGTAAGCTTCAGTGGCCGCACCAAGGGGCTTTTGGTCACAAAGCAAAGACTATCTAAATGATTGGTGGATGCTATCGCTTTATCCTACACTTCTATAGGCCTGCAGTGCCGCATGGGCGTAAGAGCCCACTCCACGAGAGGCATGGCGTCCTCCTGGGTGTGGTCCAGCGGGGTATCTATTGGTGATATCTGTAGAGCGGCAGGCCGGTCTTCGCCGTCTACCTTTACCAGATTTTACAGTCTGGAAGTCCCTGCAAAGGCATGTATCCTTTCTGTGTAAAAAAAAAAGAAGAAAGCGGGTGGGTTCGTGCAGTTCCCACTGACCAGCCAATAGTGTGCGAGTAAGCCTCGGCACTGTTATGGCTGTGCAGTAAGCACTGTTATTTTATTAAGGCTTCAGTATTTCGGAGAAAGGAGTTTCCCCTAACGTCTAGCAAGACGCAGTACTCGTTCCCTTATCTCAGCGAACCGAGGTTACGTTAGTAACCGAGTACGTTTTCAAACACCTTTTCCAAACCCTACCGTCGCCGCCCTTTTCAGAATCAGTCAACGTGTACTTCACCGCCACACTTGACGCCATGTGTTGAGCCAGTGTTGTTTGTTTCAGTTATTACGAGTTTAAGAGTTTTGTATAACAAATATTACTTAAAAACATTCTTAATTAATTCGCTGTATATAAGGTATTGGCCTATTCGTATTTAAATTCTAAAAAATAAGATGTGATAATTTGACACGTACACAAACCAAACTGGAAGACACGTTCACATTAATTGCAAAGAAGTCGTTATATGAGCTGAAATGAAGTTTGGTATAAAAAAACATTTGCAATACAACTTCTTAAGATGATGTGCTTAGAGATGTTTCCCTGGAGAGTTGCATAAACTCAGCCTCTATTTTTAGACTGTTTGACCAACTAATAGTTAGGGGTTCTTAATTTTTCAATTCAAAGTACCTTTTTATGTAACTGATTTTACAAAGTTAGGACCAGTCTTGAAAAAAAAAATTAGATGCCTAAGTTTTAAGACTAGTCCAAGCAGGTTATGCAACTGGCCACAGTACTCTCTGGAGGTATGAGGAGCTATGGTTTTTTGACTTTTTGTTTACAGATAAAAGCTATTTGAAATACCTTTACTGGCAACCCTACAAGCCCCTGCTAGAAGTGGTAAGTATTTAAACAAGGTATATAATTCAGGATTTCAGAAGTGGCTTTTCTGGTTGTTCTTCTAGCGGAATTATTCGAGAAGGAAACACCAGTCTCTGTGGCGCAATCGGTTAGCGCGTTCGGCTGTTAACCGAAAGGTTGGTGGTTCGAGCCCACCCAGGGACGAAAAGCTTTTGTTTTAATGCCTTCATTTTGAGTAATTAATGTGAATATTGCAATGACACAGCAACATTTATTCACAAAGAAATTTACTGTTGCTCCTTCCAGTGTTCACTAGTGATATCTCTGTTCATTTAATGAGTGCAATCAGGTAGGTCTCTAAGTTAGTAATCCTCGCCAATAGGTAATCACAGTGATTCTAAAAATGATGATTTTAGTTTATACACATTACCCTCAAAGACAGATGGCTAAACAATTGAATACAAAGCCTGATTAACATTTACTCTTAATTCGCAGTACAATAGTGCACTATTATGAATTTATAGTATGTATGTTGGGTAGTTAGTCATGATTTTAAAACATGCATTAGGCCTGACAGGCATGACATGCAAGTTAAAAATGATCTAAGTTAGCAGTTCATGTTACAAATGTAGAACTCCACTATGTGGTTATTTCATTCCTCATGCATTATTAAAGAGCGACATCTAGTGTCAAGTTCAGTGTAACTACACCTACTAAAAAGCAGCGTTCCCATGAAGGATTTAGGACAGGGGTGTCCAAACTCGGTCCTGGAGGGCCACTGTCCTGCAGAGTTTAGTTCCAACTTGCCTCAACACACCTGCTTGTAAGTTTTTAGCATGCCTAATGACCTTCAACAGCTAATCAAGACCTTGATTAGCTGTTTCAGGTGTGTTTAATTGGGGTTGGAGCTAAACTCTGCAGGACAGTGGCCCTCCAGGACTGAGTTTGGACCCCCCCCCCCCCCGATTTAGGACCCCAGAATTGCTCTTTGTGCAATTCATCTTCATAATGTGACTTATATGCGTTTTAGGCTTTTAGACAGAAAACGTTTCTTCTTAATGAAACATACCGTTGGCCATGACCACTAGTCTCTGTGGCGCAATCGGTTAGCGCGTTCGGCTGTTAACCGAAAGGTTGGTGGTTCGAGCCCACCCAGGGACGAAAAGCTTTCGTTTTTATACTTTATTTTTCAGTAATTGATGTAAATGTTGCACAGACACTCTAAAGGAACAACCTAATAAGACATGGCATTAATTGAGATTAAATGTTAACATTTTTTTAATGCAAACTTAAAGGCCTGCAGTTGGTACTAAGTTCTCTCTCTCTCTCTCTTTTTTTTAAACATCTGTTCATCATAAAAATGAGCACAATGTTTTTTTTATGAATTGAAGCCTGAATGTAATTGGCAGAAGTAAAAGCAACCACTTTTTCAGTCTTGATTTAAAACCATTTTCTCTGAAAGTTAGTGATTTTTTCCTTTTCGCCATGATAACGTTTAATGTCCCCAGCAAACCATGTAGTCCCATTTATCCACTTGTTAGCGACTGCCTTTTTCAAGACAATTAAAGCTTTTTAAAAAATCACAAGGGGATATTACTGATGTATTTTATGTGGTAGAATAAAACGTGAAAATATCTTTCACATACCTTCAAGACCTTATTTCAGGCATTTAACCAAAAACCCATTGACATTGGGTCAATGGATCCGGAAGTACTAAAATGTTAACTAATTTATGGGTTTTGACCTACAAAAATACGTCACCCCTGCCAGCACTCTATATAGATTGCTAAAAAAAAAAACTGCACTTTGTCAAAAACATTTATACACCAATAGCCTACTTGATGCGATTATCATGCATTTTGCCAGGTAGAATTATATATTTTTTTATCTTAAGCAGGAAATGTGACCAAATGAACCTAAACCCTTAGTAATTCATGATAGGATTTTATGATTCAGTGCTGCTCACTTTTGAGGTCTGCTTCAAACATTATGAAAGAGCGACCTCTTGTGTTAGGCTCAGAGTAAAACTATAATGTATAAGTTCGTCCCTTGCTTTTCCTGTAGAAAGCGATAGAAAACCACCATTAGATTTCTTTGCTTGTCGCAAGACCGTTTTGAATGCGTCGCGGAGTGTGCAGTCAAGGAAACAATTTTGTTTTCTGAATTAAGACTTTTATTTTGAATTGAGCGAGTGAAAGCTGTTGATTTTTATGTCAGTCTCCATTTAAGTAAAGAATGCCTGAGACAAACTCGCCCTGATTCAGTATCTGCGGTCAGAATGAGATGTCAGACTGTATGGCAGTGTCATTATTCTAACGTTAATTTCGTGATGTTACGAAATAAATAAAAAAAGTCTCTCACTTCTATTTGTTTCATTAACAGTTCATGTTATGTTAGTTGGTATTACCATGGTAACTGCCTGCCCAGTTATGGCGGGCCGGAAGGTCCAAAAATAGGACTAAGGATTTGTCGTAGGAAGTCACTATACTATAGCCACTAGCTGCTGACTTTCCCACTGATAGGCCAGCGGTGGATCTGTATACGTACTCTCTTCACACAGCGGGCGACCCATTCTCCTCAGCGAGCGACTCACTTTCCTCACACACCGGGCGACTCACTTTCCTCAGCGGGCGACTCACTCTCCTCACACACAACGGGCAACCCATTCTCCTCAGCGAGCGACTCACTTTCCCAGTAGCAGTATTAACATTAAGTGACATGGGCATCTGACGCTCAGAAGCCAATGGCACATGCCACTATGCGAATTGGCACATCCGGTGGCACATCCGGTCTTCATTGGCATGTGCCAGTGGATAGTGACGATAGTGAGATTGGAGCTAAATCTGCAGGACAGTGGATGCTGAGGATGCCAGAGTAGCCTACCACTGCTTTAAATCATGCAGAACATAAGCTTAATTGGCATTGTTTGTGTTTTTTGTTTTACTTTTAGGACTGGAGAACATCTGGCAATGAGATGTCACAACTTCTTTTTCTGTTTGTTTAGAAAGAGCTACAACACATCAGTGATCACATCTTTTAATGCCTTTTAATGTATTATTTATTCTGTAATTTACAGTATCCGCTACGTTTGCTTATGATAAAACATAGATATATACACTAGATGTCGCCTTGGGTTCAAAGCATGCGTCAAAACTGCCGCCATCTTGGAACAGGGTTCTTGTCATAGGAAGTAGCTAGGTAACGCTGAATTCATGGATGATGCCGGACTTTTGTGCTGCGTATGGATGTTCACACGAACGAAATCTAAAAACCAGACAGCAAGGCATTACATTTCACAACAATGTGGAATTTTGGAAATGTTTTAAAATTTCTCTGGACTCAATGATAAATACATGTCTGACCATTGGAACGAACCAAAACAACTAGAAAATCACATTCATGACGATTTATGGCGATTTTATTTCCGTTAGACCTTTTCCTACATTGACGCTGATGCATTAAAGAGGAGGGGCTCCCCTGTTGCATGATGGCGGCTCTATTGACGCATTCGTTCCAATGAACTGCCGTAGCCAAGGCGACTAGTGTATATATCTATGATGATAAAAAAATTAATTTGACTTTTTTTTCTTCAATAAATAACATGATTTAAATATTGTGTGTTGCGTTCAGTCACATTACCTTTTTATGTCTCTAATAGAGATGGACATCTTTTTTATAAAACTGCAAACGGATCAAACCGTCTGGTTGCCATGGATGATAAAACAGAAGGAACGAGTCCTTCGGGACTGCCATGACAACCCAGCTACAGGTGGGCATCAAGGGAGAACAAGGACATTTAATAAGATTGCAAGTGCATACTACTGGCAAGGCATCTTTCCAGATGTCACGAAGTGGGTAAGATCATTTGTAGACTCAAACTCCCGGCCCACGAGATGGTTTCATACAGCCCCTCAAGTATAAATAATTAACTCATGGGTACGTTATGTAGAGGCCACGACATATTATATTGAGGCCACAAGATCATATATTCTACTACATACTTATGTCGTGGCCATGTGGTTTTAAGTCGTGTCCTCAAGATCCTGTGTTGAGTTTGAGACCCCTGATGTAGTTGTACAAAGTAATGTGTTTCTGTTGTTTGCAATGTTACAAACAACTAATTTTTTATATTTTAGATTGCCCATTGTCCACAGTGTCAGCCTAATGATACTATTAAAATAGTGGTGATTGTTTGTAGTATGTATACTTAATAATTAAATAATAATTCTCATCCTTATTCTCATAAGGTGCTGGATTTTATTGAAAAAGTACAGTGGAGGCAAAAGGTGGAGTACGAGTCCCGGAAAAGACAAAATGTGAAATCATTTCACATCCATGAAGTAGAGGCAAACAAAAGAAAAGAGGGGACGTTTAGAGGGGAACTGGACAGACCCTTTTCAAAGACATTACCAGAAAAGGGGTGGCTACACTTGCTGACAAATCAGGCATCATTCTCTGCCAGAAAACCAATGTGTCCCAACTCAAACCATACCTGCGGTGTGACATTAACCTGGATGGTGAGAAAGGCAGTAAATTACACTAGATGGTTCACTTTTTAGTAAATGTTTATGACAAATTTAAAATATTAAATATACAACCTTATTCAGTGACAGACATGGCAGGAGGTGATGCATCACGCACAGGTATGCTTTATTTAATTTTGATGTTGGAGTTAAATCTGTGCATTTCTTATTTATATGTAAAAATGTAAAATAAGTAACTCTGGCAAAGATATGTGACTGATCCAAACGTGTTCACAGAAATTGTTCCGTTTTCTGTGGATTGCTTTCACATCTTGGAGCTAGAAGAGGTAAGATGTCAAATAAAGGGAAGGCTGTTATATATTATATAATACTGTAGCAGCCACTCATTCAGTTTTCGAGATGCAAGGCCACAGTTGAAGATTTCGAGACACTGTGTCCTGTCCACATAAGAAAAGTTTCCCATGGCTGAAAGACGACGTTAGAATTTCAATTTAATCCAATTTTAATAAATAGATAAAGGGTGCTGAGACATAGACATGAGTGCATTAGCCTTCCAGAGCTGAGATATTTCAATTTTGGGATGGAATTATTACGATAAAAGTAATGACAATTATAATTGCATTACGAATTGCTGTGAATACGTTAAGCTCAGGTAAAGCCCAGCTAGTAAACTCATCGTATAGCTGCATGCTATGCTACTATGTAAGCTAACTAAAAAACACTAAGAACGAGAAATTTTTAAATTCATAATCAATTGCTTCGGTTATATACTTGTACATGAAACATATAAGTTAAAAGACATTACTGACTCGTTATAACGTAGTTCAAACGTCTATAAAGTGATTTTGTATGATTTGTAACCAGGCACTAAAGCGATTACCCATAAAACGTGTTTGGTTTTGAACGAATCGTGCTGCGTTCCAGTCCACTTTTAGACATGCACTTGCAAACTTCCCTAAGCACTTCCCCTCAGGGGAAACCCTGCCGCCATTTTGAAGTGCGTTCCACTTCGTGAAGTGGACGAGGGAAGTTTAAATGGACAGACACTCGTTCCCTCGATTTTGACCGAGGGAGCGAGTCTACTTCATATGTACACTTCAGGCAGTTCCATATACTACAATGCAACACGATTGTGACGTCACCGCCGATCTCGTCTAATCACCACCACAAACAACTCTATGATATATTAATTAGATTTGTTTTATATAAAACCAACCCAAACACACCTATATATATTTGGATGCTGCATTAAACAAATTCTTAAAGGGAAAAAATTGTAAATAATAAATCAACTCCATAGCTGATTCCAAGTGATCAAGGGCTTAGGACGTTCCAGTTCAGCCCATTGCAGTTTCCGCCAGAAGTGGGCACTCGTGCAACGTAAGCAATGACGCACATCCGAGTGAACGAGACGGAGGGAAGTTGGCGAGTGAAGGGCATGTCAATTTTGGACTGGAACGCAGCCTTTGATTGCTTGGGTCCTAAACTGGGACGCAACCTTTTACCAGAGCCGTGTACTCTGCTTTTACTGTCTATGGACCCAACACTTCACCACACCGTAACCCCATAATAGGCTACTACTTACTTTTAACTTTTTGTTATTTTGTATATCTTGAAATGACTGTGGTGTCTTGATCTTGAAGATCAAGTCTTCCTAAATGAGTAGGACATGTGAATTAGATACCATACGTCTGTCAATTAATAGTCGCTTCAGTCCAGTAGGGATTTCTACAGCCGAAATAGCTCAGTTGGGAGAGCGTTAGACTGAAGATCTAAAGGTCCCTGGTTCGATCCCGGGTTTCGGCATTTTGATTCTTAATGTAAAAAAAAAAAAAAAATCGTATTATTTCGTCATTATTCTACAAACTCGTATGTAGTGTGTGTATATATATATATATATATAAACAAATATTTTCTAGTATTTAACATCAAGGACAAATTAGCCATGTAATCACCTGTCATGAAATGCTCACTAAGCCAAGCAAGACAGAATTAGAATATATGTTCTTATAAAGACCCGATTAAGCTTAGTTTTTTGAGCTCAGAGACAGACACTGTTTGGTGAAGTGACTTTCATTTTAAATACAAAATGCACATATTCATATTAAATTGTCCATTGTAGAATGATAAAAAGCTATACTCCTTATTTTAGGCACCCGCTCTCATTGTGTGTGGCTCCTGAAAAGTGACCAGCCAGGTGACAGTGATATGAGCAGAATTGGATCAGCTTACTTATTCATTTGCAATAGAACATAAAGAAAGGCACCCAAGCAGGGAGAATCGATATAGTGCAGCTGTTTTAAAAACAGAGATAAATATGGCAACCCTGTTGGAGCAGTATTATGAGCATTTAATCAACATCATATTTTCATTAATGTAATAAATATGACACATTACACTTTTTCAATTTTCTTCTATGAGCGAATCGCAGTAATATTATAAAATTACATTATTAAAATATATCAACATATTGTATATGTTATTAAGAACTGTACAAAATTTCAGTTCCATATTCCTTCTATTTTCTACTGATCTAGTTTCTTTTAGACTTCTCTTTTTGTGCTGCTTTATCAAACATGGATTGACAGGTAGATAACTGACACCACGAGTCTGCTATAAGAATGAGAGGGATGACAATCCACAAAATATTCATAAACACAAAGTAGAACCAGAAATAGATGGGGTGACCATATTCGCTGTGAATATATCCATCTCTGTGTTCAGTGAAGAAGTAGAGGACTGCACCATACAGCTGACCTGCAAGTAACGTTGGACGTTAGACTGAATTGTTTCCTCTAACACACATTGTTTCTCAAGTTGACAAGATGTGGAATAAATAACTATATCATAAATATTTACAATTCCATATGCAGTAGGAGGACACGTCTTACCTAGAGATACGATGAGCTGCAGGACAAATCTATAAGAACAGTTATAAAGGAAGGCCAGAACAATCCATATGCTGAAAGGACCCCACAGGCACGCGGTCACTGTCTCCATACTAACGGTGAAATTATCCGCTCTGAAAAGAAGATCCCATAAAATAAATTTAGGTCTAATGGAATCTATAGACTAATTTTTAATGCATAAACATACAAATGTGTATAACTTACATTGCATATCGGCTGTCTCCTTTGGAATATTCTTTCCCTATATAGAATGAAAAGGCATTTTCGGTATTCAAACGTATAAATAATGTGAGTGGGAGACTGCAAACTGGATGCAATATATGCAGCGTCTGTGGTAAATTTGTTGTAGAATTACTTCGTTAATTTACAATAAAACTATCAGATTTTATGTACAAAATATAACATATATTAATAATTATAAAATATATTACAATAGAATACATAACGATTCAATTTGCAGCACTTCTATAAATTAAATAAAGATTTTAAAAAATGCTTTTTTTTGTAGAAAGGTTACATCGCCATCTTATGGAATATTTTCCGCCAGAGAATAAAACAAAAGTAACTGCGACTTTTTATCTCGCAATAAAAGTCAGAATTGCGAGATATAAAGCCAGAATTGCGTGCTCTGACTTTTCTCGCAATTGTGAGTTTACCTATAACTCGCAAATGTGAGGAAAAAAAGTTGCAATTACCTTTTTCATTTTTTATTCAGTGGCGGAAACAAGCTTTATACCATCTTGCTCCGACCAACACCTAACGTCGTAATTAGGTCACCTTTACGTGCTATCGTAAAAAAAAATTCTTTAAGGAAATCCTAGTTTTCCAGTAAATCAAGTTGTATTTACTACTGGGAATCTCTGAGACCAATTTGATACCCAAGTTAGACGGACTTGGGGGAGGGGAGAAAGATTGATGCTGTGACTGCTATTCTTTAGCTACATTAACTTGTTTTGACGTTAAAATAGTTCATATATATATATGTGAATAATCATTTGAAGCATATTGTATGTTTTATACACAGCGAAAATAGCCTGCATTTAACCGAAATTCCAAATGTAGGCAAGCTGACTATCTAGAAAGCAGTGAATGTTTGTACCGCTGTCAACGAATGGGACGCTACATTTTATTAAGAATTAAATGTCTTCAAAAAAAAATTGTTGGCTTTAATAAGATTTCCCCAAGAAATAGGCAAGAATAAATCTGGTGTCCTCCATAATTCCTAATTTCCGACATCAGGGCACTTGAACATGACGAGCTCGAAATCAAATCATGACTTCAGTGGGAAGTAACCAACATTTCAGATAGCATGTAAGACAGCATTAGCACTTCACAACTCGTAAATACGAACTTCCCAGGAGGGGATTTGAACTCAGCTTATGTTCACAATTCTTGGACTGTGCATGAAAAATGTAGGTCTTTATAATGATAATGTTCATGAGACATTAAGGGAAAAGTGTCAAAGTATTCTCTCAAAACATACTAATGATAAACTAAGTCAAATAGACTTTGAACCTCACTCACACAGTTGAGAAAGGAAACTCTGGTCTTCGGGAATGATAGTGTAGTATAAAGAGAACCATCCCTCGATTACCCCGTGGATAAAGCCACACACAGTGAACCAGCACAGAGCTAACCTTCTCCCTCCGCTAAGCCTGCTCCCAGACACCTTACGCCCAGTCAATGACCAGGTGGCAAGCAGCAGTATCCCGGACACAGAGAACAGGAATATGAGAATCTCTGACATTGAACGGTCATTAGCCACATAGTTGGGAATAGACAGGTTGCGAGGCCAATAGGGATGATTTATAGTTTCTGCTTCCTTCAACATCTGGAAAGGTGGATGAAAGGGGAAAAAAACCTTTATGAGACAAAATTTATAAATAGTAACATCATAAAAACGAACTCCTAATCTGAAGGTACATGTTTGCACCAGATAACGTGGCAATAACATAATACAATCGATTTGGCTTGATATGTAGGCTACTTACTTTGTGATGAGTTGTGGAATATCCTAGAAATGTGAATATTTCCCGCGTTTGAAAATTTGCTCTATGTTGCATATAACGTTAACTTTCCTCTTGGAGCTGGAGAACGCAGTAATGAACCGTGTTAATATCTGCTCTATGAACTACATAATCAAATTGCTGAAACATCGCGCCACCGAGTCACATCCTACTGTAAACCCACGTGATTCTCGCTACCCAATCACCATTAGCCTCTGTGGGAGGAACAATCCCTCGTGATAATTACAAGGCTTGCAGTTGGACGATCTCCTCGTAACATGCATGTCGTCACATCTGACGGCGAATAGTGTATGCTCGTGAAATGCACATTTTGTGAACGAATACGTTTTGTCTTTATAATACTGAAGTAAAACAAGGCATGATAAAGTGAAGCTTACAATAGAGGGGAAAAAAATCACACTCCTATGCCGTGATAGGGACACATCCCTGCCGTGACCCGGATTCGAACCGGGGTTGCTGCGGCCACAACGCAGAGTACTAACCACTATACGATCACGGCGAGCTACCGGAGGTGGTGATTGTTAACTGAGGAATAGGGGTTCAATAGTTATGCACTATTTTGTTTATTCAGTTTTCTATGTCAGTGGTTTCCAATTTTTATTTTGGTGAGAACACTACCTTTTTTTGCCAACTATTATTTTTAGTACTAATTTACCATCATACAACAACGCAGCATGTTTGCATCTTTAGATTGGCTAGTGAAAATAACGTGAACGTCTGCCATTGAGCTTTAAGTTTAATCATTGACTTTTGGAACGCTGGATACGATACTGAAAGAATGAACACGAATGTAGGTCACGATGACAAATACACATTTTATTTAGAAGCTTGTGTTGTCTACATGTTGGTTTAAACAGTCTGCTTTCACATTGGTTTATAACTCCCATATGGTCTAGCGGTTAGGATTCCTGGTTTTCACCCAGGCGGCCCGGGTTCGACTCCCGGTATGGGAAGGTTAGGTTTTTTCTTTTTTTGCCGTGAATATCGCATTGCACGATTACAAAAAACAAAACAAAAACGAGATATTATTTTCAAGCGAAATATTCAGTAAATTCAGATTACACATTGGGTGAATATTTATTACAACGCCATCGTTTGGGTAATATTTTGTGTAAATTATATACGTGCTTGAATAATGATTTCATCAGAGAGCACAAACAAACAATAAAGAATTCTGTGAAGTATCGTATTTACCAAGTATTCACAGAAATCATACTAACCTACGCAATCGAACTGATGTCATGTCACTTCTTGTCACATGACCGGTAAAGGTTCTAAACATCTCTCTGATGGCGATCAACAGGAAAACATCTCTGAATCTTTATTAAGTCGTTTGTTTTCTACCGTCTGTCTAGTCGAATAAAACGACAGAAATGCGTGCTGATCAACATCTTCGTTTTGACGAGCAGTTGCTGCTTTTCATGGACCAGCTCGAGGCTCTTGAGGAGAAGCGACATAAACTCAATTCCCTTATAGAAGAGGTGAAACGTGCAACGTACAAATTTAATGGATGGAATTTAACCTTTTCAATTGCGTGTTGTACACAAAACATTTTCATTTGTATTTATTCTGAATATAATTCCCTTAATTGTGTTTCACAGGGATGGTTTTCTATTGCCAAGACACGTTATTCAATGGGAAATAAGCAAGTATCCGCTCTGCAGTACGCTAGTGAGATGGAGCCGCTTGTTCACGTTGAAGCCAGGTCCGTATTTCATCATATGCATTTAAGTATTCGCTTGTGCATAAGGCTTAATTATTTATATAGATCCATGTGCTTGCCTTAACAACAGCTTGTTGGAAGCTGGAACATCTGAGTTCAAATGTGAGAGAAGAAAGAATAAAACAGAAGAACCGAAAAATAACACAGTAGAAGACATTGGTGCGAAAGAGACGGGTAGGCATGACTTGCTGACTTGTAAATTAAAGGGTTAGCTCACCCAAAAATGAAAATTCTGTAATAATTACTCACCCTCATGTCATTCCCCATAAGACTTTTGTTCATCTTTGAAACCCAAATGAAGATTGTTTTTATGAAATCTGAGCAATTCCTGTCCCTCCACAGACAGCTATGCAACTGACACTTTGACGCTTCAAAAATCTCATAAAAAGGATTGTAAAACTAATCTATAAGAATTTAGTGGTTTAAAATTTTCTAAAGAGACATGATCGCTTTATACGCTAAACAGATTGAATTGAGGCTTTTATTCACATATAGCTGAACATTCATCAACTCACACATCAGTTGTGGAAACAGAAGCTCAAGCATGTTTGCTTAACGTGCGAGAACCATGAGGTTCATTCATGTTACGCAGCATGTTTGAGCTTCGGTAAGAATCAATGAGGTTCATTCTCGTGTGATGCACAACAGTTTGAGCTTCCTCAAGAACCATTGAGGTTCATTCTCGTGTGTTACGCAGCACGTCTGAGCTTCCGCAAGAACCAATGAGGTTCATTCTTGTGTGTCACGCAGAGGTTTGTTCTCGTGCGGCAAGCAGGTTCGGTTGAGCATCTGTTTATGTTCGCTGATCAATGTTTATATGTGAAAAAAAAGCCTAAATTAGAAAATGATTGTCTATTCAGAAAATTTGGACTAAACCACTCAATTCATTCAAAGTGGTAGTTGCCTAGCTGTCAATGGAGGGACAGAAATCACTTTCATTAAAAATATCTCCATTTGTGTTTCGAAAATGAACGAAAGTCTTGCAGGTTTGGAACGACATGAGGGTGAGTAATTAATGACAGAATTGTTATGTTTGGGTGAACTATCCCTATATAAATTTATATATTTTTTTATTTATTTAGAGTCTTTCCACAGTGTTGCCTATTTTTTACCATTTATAAGATACATTTAGGGCCCTACAACTGTAATGAGGAATTGTACGATTTGTGACAAAATCATTGAATGTTTCAGGTCTTAGGAGGCGAATAAATACCAAACAAAAGGGGGTTAAAGAGGAGGAAGAAGAGACAGACCCTCAAGTAAAAACAAAGGCAGAATCATCCACACCAGAGCACAGAGAACCTTTGAAGTGGTTTGGGATCCTTGTACCACAAAGTCTGAAACAAGCTCAGTCTGCTTTTAAAGAGGGTGAGCTCTTTTGTGATGTCTTCTATAACTATGGCTTGCTTATGCTATATTTGATTTGATCCCTGTGAATTTATTATTATAAATTAGAATTTATTTATTATATTGCTGCACATTTTCTGTGTGGCTTAAATTTGAAGTATTATTTCAGCACATTTTTTTTGTTTTTAGGGAAATGTTATTTCTTGTATTTTGAGTTTATTTACCTGTTAACACTTTATGTAAATAAAGCACATTTTCTTTCCCCAGTCATCACTCTCTCAGCTGAGATTGCATCCCTACAAAGTGCAATACTTGCTACAAGGAAAGAGATGCAGGCCCAGGTGAAGGAGAAACAAGAGAAGACAGAGAAGACTCAACCAGAAATAAAAGAGGAATAACAATGACCTTATTTACGTTCATCTATAATCTTTATTCATTGATTTTTTTTATTAACCATATATAGACCCTTAGTTCTTAGAACAATTTCGCTGTTGAATGTTGAAATCACTTTTATTGTATAAAATAGTTTTACTAATAAAAATGTTTGATGAACCATGTTAGCTTTTGAGCAGTAATGCAGTTGAATCCAGACAAATTATAAATGTTTATATTTACTGCAGATTTGATTCGTTCTCATTTTTTACAACCTGCTCTGCTCGAACATTTAATCCAGAATACAATAACTATTAGCCTACAACTGAGATTATTGTATGCCGTTATCAGATAGTTAATTTAGTCATCTACATCAGTAAATAAAGTTGTTCTAGCAGTTTCTATGTGGCTGAATCATACCTGTCAGATAATTAAATTTCATAGTAAATGTCTTCTATTTCCTTTTAAAGTTGGGAAACAGTTCTAAAAGGTTGCAAATCCATTATAGTTTCATTATGTTTCTATTAGAGAACGTTTTCTGTGTCATGCAAGCCATAAACTGCGCTTACCTGAAAGGATCCCATCAGCAAACCATGCGTAATCATGTTAAATGTAATTATTCTACCCAGCACCTACAAAGAAACATTTTCTTGTCATCAAAAATCCCTGCTGAAACCTAAAAACAATAACAACAACATAAGACGTTGTAAACGTGCACGAGGAGAAGTATCAGGCGTGTCCTCGCCTTCGTGCCTGTTTTAGCTACAGTAAGATTATATTAAATCACTGCATTCAATTAGCGTAACGTTATGTACAAAACGAAAAATATAAGAAATGCCGTTCTTTATTGTGGTAACTTCATTATCCTTTATCAAGTTGTGGGTGCCTGTTCACGAATAGAATCAAAACAGACAAATAGAGGCGGAATAATAAATAAATAAATTGTCCATTCGCTGTCTACTTCCTGGTGTTCATCTCAAAAGAGCTGCTAGCGGATAGCGATGTTTACGGTCGGAGCTGACACCGGGCAAAATTCATCATTTGCTCTTTCCCGCAGATCTGAGGGACGTGTGTTATGTTTTTATTGAGACGTGTATCCGAGAAGACATTTTCACAACGATAGGACGATGCGATCAGTGTCAGATCAGGTGAACACGGCGCTATCTCGGTCAGATTACTATCCTTTTATCTCTATGCTGAGACGAGGCCATTGAATCTCAAAGCTAGACTGATATTTCGGAAAACAAAAGAGCATTTCAAATTGTTTTCATTTTTATTCGGTGTTATTCTTACGGTATTGTTCATATCGTGGAAGATAACAAATCACTGATGGCGTCAAAATCTAGGGTCTCCATTCTGGATTATTTCAATATCGTCTGTGAGGGAGAAAATGGCAAAATTGAATCTAACTGCAAGGCTTGTGGCACAAGGATTCAGGCTAAACGGACAGTTACTTCTAACTTTGTTACACATTTAAAGGTAAGGGTTAGTTTTGGTATGTAACAGTGTTTTGTATCTAATAACGAGACAAATAAGGAGATGTTTATCCATCTATGCATGACCACTTTTAATACACTATTCAGAGTCCCCAAAGTCATGGAAATTTAAAGATTAATAAAAATATATATTTCCTGGTAAAAAGTCATATAAATAAATGAAAAAATATAATTGATAGCCTACAGTATTTTGATAAAATGTGCTTTGTGCAATTTGAAAAAGAAAAAAAGATTATTAAAAAGTCTGTGTTTGTTAGTCTCCAATGACTGAATTGAAAGTTTGGGAAACCTTAATATTCTGTTTGTGTGTGTGTTTACATATATTATGTGTTTACGTTGTTTTATATATTGGGTTCTACATGTATTTTACCTGTATAATCATGTCACATCCACAGCGCAAACATCAGGCCATGTATGATGAATTTGTGAGGAAGAAAGATGTGAAAAGAGAGGCAATGCAGAATTGTACTGGCCCACCAAGTGGTCGAGTGATCTCTCAAAGCAGTCCTGGGATGAACAAGTTTGACTACAGTGACCCTCGTCAATCCCTCATCTCGGAAGCCATCGCCAAGATGATCATCCGAGACCTGCAGCCGACACAGATAATTGAATATGAGGGCTTCCGTGAGCTTCTTCAGCTCCTGGAGCCCCGGTACATACCAGTACCATGCCATTACATACAGCAGCAGCTCCTGCCAGCCTATGTCTCTCAAGTGCAACTAGCTGCCAAACAGGCTCTAAAAGGAGCAGAGTCCTGCAGCGTGACCCTTGACCTGTGGAGAAGCAGCTTTGTGGGTGCTGGGTATCTTGGAGTGACTTGCCACTTCATAAACACAGACTGGCACATTAGATCCGCTCTTTTGGCTTGCTTACCGCTAACAGATCACAGCAACACTCAGCAAATGCTCAGCGAGTTTGATGAGATCTCTGAATCCTATGGTGTGTCTGGAAAAGTGTTCAGAGTCGTCGCTGACCTTTCACCTTGTGAAAACAGATCTCCTTTTCGTCTTCCTGGGTTCAATCTTATTGGAAACGGTGAAGAAGAAGAGGAAGGGGATGAAGATTGTAGCGATGAAAAGCCAGGAGCAGGAGAAGCCATCAGTAGCAACGAGAACCGCAAATCTTTAGATCAGTGTCTTGGTCGAAGTAGGATAGACTGTTTTGCTCGATTACTAGCTCAGTGTGTTAAAGAAGGAGTTTGCGCTTCCCCTCAGATATCACTTCCTCTAAGCAAAGCAGGCCACCTCTATAACTACGTAATTGCTACAGTGGCTCCTGAAAAACTTGTCCAAGTGTTTGGCTCCAATACCTCAACAAATTGGCAAAGACCCTCATCCATGGACAAGTGGAATGCTCAGTTAAAGATATTGCGCCAAATGGTGGAGTCAATGGATTTTCTTGAAGACATTGTGGATAGAAATGACCTAGTTCTCGGTAACTTTGAAAAAGCGGTGCTGCGGGAGCTGGTTGAAGTGTTGGAGCCTTTCGAAGAGGCCTCAGACATGGTACAAGGAGACAAGCACGTGTCCATCAGCCTAGGCCTGCCCTGTGTGTTGGGTCTGCGCAAGCACCTGGCTGAGGTCGTAACTCACCAGTGCTCTGCGATCGTGATGGGATTGTCTCAAGCTCTGGACCGCAGACTGGCAGGCATTCTTGAGGACCCTCTTTACGTAACCGCCACCACCCTGGACCCACAGTTCAAGTTGTCCTGGAGCAGTGACAGCGACTGGCACAAACAGGTGCTGCTGGAAGAAGTTGGAAAGCACACTCCTTTGAGTCCACTAGAACATCACTCAGAGGCCCAGCCGTCACCGTCCAAACGCTGCAAGCTGTTCTCTTTCATTAAGCAGCGGCCAACCGCTCAGGCCAAGACAGTGGAGCAGGAGCTGTCCACATATCTCCATGAAGAACCCACAGATGAGGATCCACTACAATACTGGAAACGCAAGTCCATCGATTTCCCATTGCTCTCACAAGTAGCCAAAAAAGTTTTTACCGTGCCAGCAACAACCACTTCAGTGGACCAGATATTTAACCTGGTTAGCAAGACTCTCAGACCAGAACATTGCAGATTTCTGCCCAAAAACGTGGACACTCTGATTTACTTGAAGGCTAACTATAGGATACTTTGGTCCTAACTGCAAAAAGAGCTTTACAGAATTTCCTTTTTACTGATATCAAACCAAACACCTCAAAAATGCAAAACAGGGATTGTGCCTGATATGTATCTCAGTATAAATACTGTATAATTACCCAAAAGGAAGCAACATACTTTTGTCAGCAAATAATTCGTTTTTTAAAATCATGTACAAAAGGCAATATTTAAATTATATAAAATTAACTAATTATTATGGGTAACAATTTATAATAATTTTCAAAATTTCATATATATGTAATGTTGAAAGTTATTATATAGTGTTAACCTGTTATGACTTTACTCATAATCAGATGCTGGTTGCCTTTTTTGTAGATTCCAGTTCTGTGTACTAACTTTCACTCCCCCAAAATGCAACAGGATCAGATAAGTACAGTGCACACTTGATTAATTGTCAAATATTTATATAATAATTCTCCTTCCATCAGCATGTTATAGAACCCCAGAAAAACCATTCTTGCAGCCAATTGCTTTCTCAGAACACCTTTAAGAAAAACAGTTACATTTCCTGCAAAACATTATTAAACATTTTATGTATATTAGTTAGCTTTATATTTATTTAAGGAAAGAATTGGTCAGAGTATACGTACAGTATATCTGACAAGCTTTTTGTGGGGGTTCTTTGTGAACAAAACCTACCCCTTAAAAAGCTGCAGGCAGGTTCAGTAATTGAAAATAATTACATTTCAGGAATATGGGAAATTGGAGAACACTGATGGTGGACTGTAGTCTCTCCTAGCTTGCAGAGCTGAATGGAGAAAAATCAAGCCTGTGGGATATCGAGAAGTGTTGGTGTGTGTTAAAGACTTTTTGTGTGAAAAGACTTTTCCATTTCAGTAAAAAGTGTTTTATCAAACCTGACTTCTTGTCCTGTCATAACTGTGAAATACTTTGCCATGCAATAATATGCCAAAGGTCAAGCAATTTCACTGTCTTCCTAGCACGATCACATATGTCAGTGTGTGTGCATTTACAGTTATAAGTACAGCACACTTACACTAGGTTCTGTATCTTAACAGTGGAGTTTATGTGTGCTTGTATTCTGATCATGTGGAGGAGAAAATAGCAAAAGGACATTAAATCAATAAACTCAATTTCAAACAGATTTATGTGTAAGGCGGGGTGGCACTGCTGCAGTGCAGATATAATGAACATTTGTGAGTGTGTGTATATGGGATGCGAATCCTGATTTCAGTTTCCCACTCAGTCTCAGTAATACTACAGTACCATATTCTGAGCAAAATTGTACTTGCAGTTGCATTTTCTATTTGTGCACACGTCATCTACAACGTCTGCCAAATTTTAAATGGAAAAGCAAAGTCCAAAGTCCAAGACATTTCATTTCCAACATTCGTGCAGGAATGGCACAGCCATATTGAAACAGCAGTAGCAATGGCTCTGATTGCAATTTCATTTTCTCATTGTCACGCTCCCTTCTTGCCAAACCTCAAAAGAAATTGCCATCCTGCCTATAATTGCAATCTCTATGCCAACAAAGGATGCCTGTCAGTCATTTCCTGCGAATGTGATGTGTAGGTGTGTCGGTGTGGTAAATTGGTCAGTTTTATTTGCTATGAAAATAACATTTAGATTTAAAATCAACATCCATTTTAAATAAAATGGTATACCCACAGAATACCACCAAAATTATGGTTATACCCAAAATGCGCTTCAGTTATCAAGAGTTTAACGTTATCTGTCAAAGGCAGATAAAATAAACCTAGCATACTGATATAATTAATTAATGTGAATGAAAAACGTCCCAGAGTGGGATCAACAGTACAATTCAGACCAGATCTGTTTGAGAAGCAGCTCTTCAGCTAAATACTGTGGCTCAGGGGAGGTGAGATTGTATTTTACACAATGTGTATGTCCACTTTTATAATGGACGATACATGACCCAACACTTAGCTACTCAGGTCTATATTTAAACAATTCATAACTGATCAAACCTTTCTGTTCTTAGGATGTGTTCTGTATTCATACAACCTTTATAGCAATAGACTTGATATGACTCTTAAAATAAATACCCTAGTAATGCAACTGCTTTTTATGGTCAATAACCATTGTAGCCTATAGGTCAGAGATGTGGGACTGCTCTTACTATTGCTGCAGTATTATGTATACTATGCACATTATGACTCAAATGGCATACTACATTTGCTAAAAACGTGAAGTAGCCTAACAGAGCCTACTAAATCATCATATCCCATGCATTATGCACTGACCTTCCATTTCTATTGTTATGGATGAACCAGAATATTAGCCAAAAGATGCTGGGCATTGTCGAAATAAACATGTGATGATAACTTTTAACATGGAATAATAATAATAATGCCATAGTATTTTTTTTAAAATAGTAGGCAGTACACAGTGTATACTGCGCAGTATTCAGTAAGTATGCTTGGACTTTCCCAGGTTTCCCGGCTCTGGAAGAGGTTCAAGAATGTGTACAAAAGCTGGAAGGGAACTAGTAATGACTAATGGGTAGAGTGGGGACATCAGCACTCTGTACAAGATTATAACCTTAAAATACACTGTATTTCACACCGCAAGGGTTATCTTTTAGAAAGTGACTCAGTTCCTCCAACAAAACTCAAGTATCTGTAAACAATAATGACAGTTTGCCAATGGGTAAGTGCATGCATAAAAACCCTAGTTTTTCAGGGACTGGCCAGTGCAATGCTGACCTTTAGACGACCTTGATGTGAGGATCGTAAGGGCCTAAACTGAACGATGGCATTCACTATGTGAAGAGACTGAGTCATTCTGAACTCTCGGCCAAACTACAGTTATTAATAAACTGTCTGTTGTTGGTGTGTGAACAGCAATGATATCCTGATCAGAAGGGGAGGGAAATGCCTGGTTATTTGTCAATGCTCATTACATATTTGAAACTGAGCTGGAAAAAAAGGCTAGTTGAAGCACTTGTTGAATAAATGGGTGGTGGTGTGTTTAAACAATGAATGTATGAAAACCCCCCTCTTCATTATACTTTGGCCTTTTTATAGCATGGAAACAAGAGAGCAGCTGCCCTTTCTGTCTCCCTCCCTTGTGCGTTCTCTGACCAGCTCCTGTTTGTGACAGTGAGTTATCTTTATCTTCATCTTCAACTCTCAGACTTAGGAACATATTCAGGCTGGCATCTCTCTGACTCACACACTGAATCAACAGCACCCCTCACACGCTCCCATCTAGCAGACTCATTTCATCGCACAGCTAAATCATGGCGGACAAAAAGGACAGCAAGACTCCCAGTAAAGGCAGTGTGATGAAAAAGAAAGAGAAGAAAGTGGAGAAAGTAGAGAGTAAACCTCAAAAGGAGAAAGAAAAGAACAAGGTTAAAGATGAAAAGATGACGAATAAGCCAGAGAACACCCCAGAAAATCAGCAAAAAGATGAGGAGATGCCACAGGGAAATGGGGAGATAGCAGAAGGAGCCAAAGGCCC
Source organism: Gila orcuttii (assembly GCA_026230005.1). NCBI lineage: Eukaryota > Metazoa > Chordata > Actinopteri > Cypriniformes > Leuciscidae > Gila > Gila orcuttii. Next base: position 23,024,697 of record JAPDVR010000021.1, on the reverse strand, counting down.
TGTCAAAGATGAGGAGTTTGAGCTGGAGCCTATGGAACTGCCTCCATTTGAGATCATTGTAGGGTACGTCAAACATCTTTCACTTATACTAAATGGAACCCATAGCTCTATTTCTATCACTCAGTGAGAACAGTCATACACCCTTCAAATTTTTTTATGGCAAAAATAGATTTTCACTGGGTCATTACCTTTAATGGGACAGCTTAGTTACCCCTAAATGGTTCCTTAGTACCTTAAAGGGACATTCGGCAACTATTTCAGCTTAATAAAACTGTTTAGAAATCATTTGGATGGTTCAATAACCTGTTCTGGTGAGAATGGTGACTTTCCCCGCTCCCCCCAACGTTCCTAGGCGGAAAACCAACCTTGCAACATGAGGATAACGTCCCGGTAAGTTGGAAATAGAAAGTCTCGTGAGAAGCGAGAACGAGCGAGAAACACAAACTGCTTTATCGCAATTTGACATAAACACACACGCCGCCCTCAATATGTATGATGTATTACCCACCTCGGTAGACATAGCTCCAGACGATAAAGTTGGCCGGCTCCGATAGTAACAAATGCACATGAGCAGCGGTAGAAAGGGGGAGGAGGGTGCCGCAAGTGAGGTTTTTTTACGACATTGTTGTGAAATATACGCCTCACAGCTGTTGGGGGAGCTCGTTGAGAAAACATGCGACAACAAAAGTGAAAATCAGCAAAGAAATAGCTAGGGTTGCCAAGTGCCCCTTTAAAGGCCAACTGAAGTCCCTTGAAACACACAGCATTTTTCAATGTGTTGACGTAATTTCTACTGAAACAGGAAGATAGGGCGGACTTTAAAAAATAGCCAATAGCGTTTAGTTTATATCATATTGGCCAGAGCCGTTGAGCTCGGGAAAGCCGCAGATTCCTCCTAATCTCTAACCGTTTCTTCTCTAATCTCCTCCATATCATTTTAAAGGGGTGGTAAAACACGATTTTACTTTTCTAACTTTAGCTAGTGTGTAATGTTGCTGTTTGAGCATAAACAACATCTGCAAAGTTACAGCGCTCAAAGTTCAAAGCAAAGGGAGATATTTGCTTTTAAAAAATTCAATTTCTAAGGACTACAGCAAACGGCCGGTTTTGTACTACACGACATTCCTCCAGGGTTGCTGACGTCAGCAAATCCCATTATTTACATAAACCCCTCCTCCGAGAATACTTAATAACAGCCTTCCTAGGGACGAGGGAGTTAGGGATCAATGGTTAAAATTTATTTTTATCTCGGTCCCTCATAATTATGACACAAATCTCACTCTATGTGCTGAACATTTTACGAAGGAAAGCTTCCACAATCGTGGCAAGTTCAATGCAGGATTCGCACATCGGCTTGTTCTGAAAGATGGAGCAGTTCCAACTTTAAAAACAGAAGCCTTTGTTTACGGGCCACAACCTGTAAGTATGATTTATTTTTCGTCTATGTGTTTTCCTGTAATAGTTCGTATTGTTAATAGCTGGGTTTCAGTCATGTGATTATGATGACGATTATGATGACGCGGGAAGGCGGGGCGATTTCAGATGGAGGGCAGGAAGTAAACATGGAGAATACGTCTATGGAGGAAACCGTTGCGGAGAGTCCGTATTGAGTCTAATTTACCTTGATCATTTTATGTCCCATTCCCACTGATCCCCTGAACGACAACCTAAACACAGACACAAAAAAACACGTTGGCTAGCTAACATACCGTCGCTGCAGACACGGCATTAACAGACTCTGCTCCTCCCAAACCGCAGACGTAACGTTACGTTAAAAATCCGCTTTTTACGGCGTTGTTCTGTGAGCTTTTAACATTTCTCACCTTTATGAATGACAATCTTTGGTACTCTATAAAAACCCTTTCCCTTTTCTCGATTAGAACGATTGGAGCAGCCGTAAACTACACAAAACATGATGGCAGATCCTCAGCTATTTCACTTCCTGCCCTCCATCTGAATTTTCGCGCTCTCGCGATGCAGCAGCGTGACGTCACGTGAAACCAACCTATTGTACGTTGTAGCAAGGAAGTAAACAAATGACAACGCTGTTTGGCTCTGCAAACCCGTTTGTTAATGCTCATTCATACTTAACGTTATATGACAAACACCTAACGTTACAAACTTTTTTTTTTAATCTCAACAGCAAACTTGGAATTAGTGTAAATTATTCTTTGATTAGAGCTTTTATGTATTGTTTATCGCTTGTTTATCTACAGGCATGCTAAACATGGTTCTGTGTTTGATTTGGCTACTGTAACGTTAGTAAAGCCAATGTTTAGTGTTCGTTTTGGGTTAATAGTTCTGGCGACAGATATTTGGCAACAATCGTTCTAAAAATACAACAGTAAGGGTGCCATACAGTCAGAAACGATCACTATAGATCCGCAGTCTTTACTCAAAAAAAATCCCTTTGAGGACTGTAGCATAATTTGTTAGAACGATTATATGAAATTCTTGTTTATGAAGCTTATTTTTTATACTATAATAATTAGTACAATTAAGTAACAGCATATCTAAAAAGTAATGAGACAACAACAACAAAAAACAAACCTTTCTGAAACGTCGTTTAACAGCCGTTCTTGAACAGGTTCTGCTCGATCATCTTCACTAACATTCTCTGGGTCCGATTGGTTTTATTGACACCATTGTTTATAATACACCAAAGCACAAACTACGGCAAAGAATTCTATACTCTTTTCTACCGGTAAGGGTAAGGGGCTTGACGTTTCCGAAAAACGTGCACTAGGCGGTTAGCGAATCTCAACACACTGGGCCAGCTAACCAATCTGACCCCATTGCGTAGTTTTGAGGGACTGGCTTCATAGAACCCGAATAAAAACGAAGCATGAACACATGTTACAGTGCACCCCACAAACACAATCAAGCCTTGGCTAAGCCACGCCCAAAAACCGCCACTTGCCAATCGTGTCTTAGCAACCGTAACTAGGCGCGGGAGGTCTGGCAAGCTTTCGAGCGAGGGGAAACATGCCGAAGCGTTGTGCGTATGGATTGTGCAAATCTGATACCCGGTATCCTAAAAGTTTGGACGGGGGAGTGAAATTTTTTTCCTTCCTGAAAATCTAAATGCCAAGGGGAGAAATTATGGGCGTGGATCAAGCAGTGTGGGAGACCCCATTCACAACTAAATGTCGACAGGATTAACAAAAACATCTATTGCTTGGAAGTTGGAAATAATGACGGTTCTTTGTTCATACTGCATATATTTGAACGTAAAATAAGACGATTAAAGACAAGACGGAGGCTCACTGACATACTTTAAAATATATTTCAGCATTTTGTTAATCGGCGGCCTACTAACGTTACCCCTGACTGAGTAACTTTAACCCAATCCGATCGCGGCTCTCCCGGTGTTAGTGTTATTCCACAAGATTTATGGATAAGCTGTTTGATTTATAATTATTAGATTATTTTCACATTTCACTTACCCTGCTGTGCACGAACATAGCTGTCCCTCGATTTGTGTGTTTCCCATTTGAATGGCCAGCGTATGAGGCACTGCTGCTTGCGCTGGGACTATAGGCTTTAGCTTCGATTTTTATGGAATTATTCGCTAATCGGTTGTATATTATGTCGTGGATATATCCCTCGAATGCATACTGCAGTCCCTTTTGTCTTGCTCTCTCAAATGTTTGCCAAAAATTACTTATTATCTCATTGGGAATGTCTGACACGGGTGCATACAAACTGTAATAGACGTGCCAGACGCGAAAGCTTGACAGGCGTAGCAACAGTAACTATGGAGGGCGGGGCTTAGCGAAGGGTCAATAGAGGGTATGCACGTGACGTCACCGTTGGCCGGAGTGACTGCGGTTACGCCCACTAAGTGGCAAAAAGACTGAGCGGCAGCATTGGTTTTCAGCGTGAAATATATATAGGCCTATATAATTGTCTAATTCAGACACCAAGTGTGTATACAAGAGAAATGATTAGAGCGTACAAATCCCTTAATGCTTACAACTACGTGCTGTGTGGTCATGTGCAGCTCGTCAAATACTTTGATGCTGCACCGGATTTTTGCGTGTTGAGGTCAGATGTGCTCCTTAGTCAAAGGCAAGGCATTAAAGCCAAGCCTTATGATGTCTGGGTGAATGTCCATAAGGGCCTTGGTTACATCCTTACGGCTAACTGCAAATGCATGGCAGGGTACGTCTATCAAAATGTATCTGCCATCAGAAACCCTTTACTCCGGTACGAAGACCGCGGGTCTTTTGCCCCCTGGCTGCGTGCGCAAGCAGTGATGACGTCGCCGAGAAATCCATGTATAGAGCGAGCCTTAGATTGTTTACTGCTTAAGGGGAGTTACACCCATAATTCGCGCAAAGCGTCATGGGGTGTACGAATAAGGTAGTCGATATCGTTATTGTGTGAATTAGACCAATCCAGGGCATTGCTTTAAACCCCAGTGATTTTTTTGGATTTTTTTTTTCCTTTAGGATTTATCTGTGCTATTCAGCGCAATCAATTTCTCTTTTTTGTCTTTATGATTTTCCTGTCCTTGCCACAGTCTAGTAGGCATATCCCTAAACCACAGAGGTGGAAAGTCCAAGGGTCAGACTCAGAAAGTAAAAGTCCTGCCATAAGTTTATTCCACCCATGAACTCATTCAGCTGATTTCAGCTGATTTCACAAATCAGTTCTATCTCCTGTCTGAATTAGCAAATCCAGGTGATTGGAACAAAATACTGAGGAGGACTTTTACTTTCCGAACCTGGACTTTACACCTCTGCTAAACCATGATGCTTTTGGCACTTAATGACTAAGTATGTGGACACCGCCGACTAATTAACCAGCTTCACTATTTCAGCTACACCCACAGTAACAACAGTAGCATAAAATCAAGCATAACCTACATACAATCTGCAAAATCCTAAAAGATTTACAGGGGAGAAGAGCTCTGTGACTTCACTAAGTGAGGTCTATAAGGTTTACTGAGCCTATTGTGGAAAAACTTGAGTGACCTGAACAAACCCAGACCTGAAACCACATTGGGATGAATGTTTTAATGGGAGCAAATCTCCACAACCATGATCCAACTTAGTGCAAATCCATCTCTGAAGAGCAGAAGCTGTTAGAGAGGACCTGTTTACCATTAATGTCTGGTTTTGAAGTTCAATGTTCAGCGAGCACACAGGTGTGATGTTTAAGTGGCCATTGACTTTGTCTTGTTGTGACATGAGGCTAAAAGTTCAGTTTTTGTCTTATCAGACAATCGGTTCTTCTTCCAAATATCACTATTAAACTCTAGATTTTATAAGAATTATATTTTCACAAAGAGCTCTATACAAGCCTATTAACTGCATTTGATTTACTATAGGGCTATTAGTGGCCACCCAAGCAGAAACACTTCTTGCCAAAAGTTGATGGATTCTTTTTTTAAACACACAACTTTTTTTTGTGTGCCTGATTGTGCTGAAAATAAGAGCCAGTCTACATATTTTGGTCAGTCGGAAAAGACAGATTTCACCGAAAATCGCAGTTTATGAAAGGCACCGACTTGATTTCATCAGTCGGAAAATATGTATTTGAGAACACGTTTGATATTTTATAACACATATTATTTTCATCTTTTATGTGTCTCCTAGCAGCGAGGTGCATGTCTCTACATGAGTATGTTGCGTTCGGAAGAACTAGTCTAGTATTGTGTGGATCTCAGTCTTGTATGATGCCCTGTTTTTCTCTGTAACCATGTATGATGCCTAGTGTTTTAAAATTGGTTTGTGTGGTGTATTCCAGTTTTATCACAATGGAATGTGTGAGTTTGTCATGTCTTAGGCATTGTTTGCACTAATTGCTGGAATTCTGCTGAAAACAGAAAAGCTTATAAAAATTGTCAGGCATACTTGAGACTCCAAATGTCCTCCTTCTTCCCACAGAGACAGAATGAACCCCACCTTCTTCAAGTTCCAGTTTAAAAACGTGGAATATTCTTCCGGGCGCAATAAGACCTTCCTGTGCTACCAGGTAGACATTCAAGGGGGCGCTACAGAGACAGACGGCCTTCGTGGTTACCTGGAGGATGAGCATACGGGTTCACACGCTGAAGAGGCCTTCTTTCAACTGGTGCTGGCCTATTACGACAAGTCACTCCAGTACACAGTGACCTGGTACACGTCCTCGAGCCCTTGCGCAGCCTGCGCCGCTAAGCTAATCGAGATCTTGAAAGCACGCAAGTCACTGCGCCTTAATATCCACTGCTCCCGCCTTTTCCAGTGGGAGGAACCAGAGATACAGGCCGGACTTCAGGCGCTAGCTAGGGCGGGATGTAAACTACGCATGATGAGGCCTTTGGATTTTGTGTATGTTTGGTCTACTTTCGTTGAGAACGAGGAAGATAACTTTGCACCATGGGAAGACTGTCAAGATAGCTATGATTATTATGATGAGAAGTTGTGTGATATTTTAAAGTAGGATAAAGAGCTGCTGCTGGCCTATGATTAAGATTGTTTAATACAGCAAATTAACTGCCTTTAAGGAAATGTGTACTTCAAAGCAAATTATTACAATCAACTTCTTAATTCAGCTGTGTTGTTTCTTCTGTCAACACTATTTCTCTTGTAACATCACATGGCTGACTTTACATAAGTTTACAATCCAATTAATGAATCTCAAGTATAAAGGATATCATACATTCTTAGAAAAAATGTGCAAAAAATTGACCTTTAGCTTGTTTCTTAATGTCTTTTAACTCTGCACCTTATTTACCCATAAAAGTTCATAGTAATACCTTAAGGGTATGTATTACTACTCTAAGGTACTAAAAATTCACATTTTAGGGGTAGATGAGGTACAAAGTAGCAAAGGAAGAAGCTGTTGTTAATATTCCTATTTTATTGAGTAACATTTTAGGAAAATCTTTAGAAGCCAAACATCTGGGTGTAATGTAAATTCCAAGAATGAAATGTATTATTTTCCAGTTAATTCCAAGTATATTCTTTTGCAAACCAAAATATAGTTTGCTTTGCTCTAAGCATCATGGTTAAATATTCTAATTTTGTCTAATTTTTTTAAATGGGATAGTGCAAAGTGGTGTAGTGAATAATCTCCTTGTATGTTAATCCAATAAACATGAGTCAATTACCTATCATGAGCACAATCTATAGACCGTGGTATAAAGGTATGATGCTTTTCAATGCTGCTTATAATATACTAAAGCAGTGGGTCAAAACTGCACATTTTAGCGGCATCTCATTTCGAAGGCTACACACACGTTACATTTGTTTCCAAAGTAAGAAAGAAATTACAGTAATTATGCCTCAGGAGGAATAACTGTAGTTTTTATAATGGTTGCTTCACTGAAACAATAGGGCCTCGATGATGCATGTGGCCGACTAATGCAACCTTTGGAGGGCATAGCCTTCGGAATGACTTCAGAACTGCATACTACTCTTACCATTTCTGCCATAGAAAGGCAAGTTTATATATATATAGCACATTTCATACACAATGGTAATTCAAAGTGCTTTACATAGAAGAAATTAAAATAATCAAAAGAAATAAGAATAATTAAAACAGTTTAGAATAAAAAATTAAATAAAATACAGTACAAACAGTCGGACGAACAGTGGCACAGACAGAAAGACATAGAAAGACATGCTAAAAGTAGAATGCTAGTAAGCGGTTCGAATTAAGCAACAACTTTTGAACGTCTCCAGGAACTGCTATACTAAAGATTCAATTGGAAATAAGAATTTCAGAATAATGGTGAAATCATTATTTATTGGTCATTTATAGTGCATTAGTATTAATATTTTACTGGAAAAATATGAACTTGAAGACATACTTTATTTACAAAATTAAACAATTTCTTCATTTTGAGATAAAATTTTATTTCATATTTTTTTATTTTCCCCCCATTGAGGATCATTTCTAAATGCTTTTGCAGAGGTAATCTGGGACAATATTGACAGATTTGAAAAGTAAAAGTCAGACCATTAAAAGTCATGCACCCTCTAGTTACGGCTAAAGAACATTGAAATTCTTAGTGTATATAAATAGAACAGTCTTTTTACATTCTTTTGCTTATGCAATCCAAAACAAGACTAATAAACACCCACCATACAGCATGTTGTGAAATTCCATTGGAACAAAAAGCAAACCGTTGACCATTCTTTAAGAACGGTTAAGAAATAATGTGAGTTTCAGCCCTCTTGTGGTCTAGATTGAGTACACAGTGATGGAGATGTTTGTGTCCTGGAAGACTTCTGTAATAATGGGAGACACATTTTCCCATTTCAGTTTATCCAGACCACAGCCAATCCTAGCAAAAGAAAATGACTTTAGCTATTGCAGTCTATTCAGCAGAACAATAAAAAGGAATTTAAAAGAAAAGTTACGCAAAATTGGTATTGAAAAATGCAATTATCAAGCTATATTTGAGTATTGACAACTGTAAAATTATTTTTCATAGTCATTTAGGTTGAATCATGTTTAAAATAATTACATTTAAAATCAATATCTGCATTTAAATTCAAAATAGAGCTATTATTAAATGTGTCACTTTACCGAGGCATGGATATACTGTTAACGCCATTGGCCAAGCAGTGTTCCCTCATAGATAGAAGGCTCTTTCTGAGAATGTCATAGGTGGGTTTTTGGTAGTACCTTTTCTTTGTGACCTAATGCAGGAAAAAAGGTGGAAAAGGTCATTTTTGATGAACAAATAAAGCTGTAAGTCCAGAAAACTCTACTCTCATCCTAATTTATTTAGTAAAACATAGAACAGATGTGAATTAAAGGGAAATAAATGCTAAAAGCCATCTTACCAGGTAATACACAAAACGATCAGATCTTTTAAGGACTGCACATTGCCCAGGTTGCTTCTCTACGCAAAACAGAAGGCAACAAATAAAACTGAGAATCAAATGCATGTGATTTGAGTGTTATATGAAGTGCACTTGTCAGTAATGATAATTCACACTCACTCTGAGCTAGAAGCTCCTCAGTTCCACGAAAATGTTTCTTGAAGAGCAAAGCAATCCCTGCTCCCATGCGGCAGTCTTCACTGATGCAGTGCGCCAGCGCATTGGTGGACGGACAGGTGAACAAATCTCCTCTCATGTGGAGCAGCTGCCATCCTGAGCTGCACGGGGGCTGCAACAAATGAGGAAGAACATAAAAGCCTGATTTCACAGACAGGGCTTAGATTAAGCCAGGATTAGACCTTAGTTCAATTAGGACATTTAAGTAGGTTTTATAAAAGTGCCATAGAAAAAACATTACTGGTGTGCATCTTGAGACAAAACAATGGCACTGATATATTTTAAGATATGTCAGTGCAAGTTGTTTTCAGTTAAAACAGCTCAAACATACATTTTAGTCTGAGAATAGGTTTAAGCCTTGTCTGTGAAACCCGGCAAACATGACAAAAATCACTCCAGTCTCCTGACAATGGCATGATACTGCCTCTGAATTCAATCTCTTCTGTATTACAGCCAAGTTGAGCCAACACCCAACACATTGAAAACTTGTTTTTATTTTATTTTATTCATTTTGAGGATCATTTCCAAATGCGTTTAAAGGGGCAATCTTTACACAGATTTGAAAAGTAAAACAGTAAGACACAGCAAGTAAAAAAACTAACGTTAATGTTACTCGAATGAAAACATCTGCCGTACCTTCATACGTACGATCTTGTCCATCTTTGACGTTTGAGCAGGGACTTCACTGTGGGTATTTTTCCACTATCTATCTATATCTAAAATGTATTACATTCTCATAGTCAACCAATACATCGTGAAACTGTAAAAATCGTTGTTTTGATCAACAGAAAATGCAATTAATCATTGTTTAAAGTTAACAATCTAACATTTACGAAGAAATAAGGTGTGTTCAACATGTTAAAGTACTTAGAGATTCCCTGGTTAGATACGCTATGTGTTGGCTAGAGCTGGTGGTCTGATAACTTACCATAACAATAAAGCTAAATGTGTGTTCTGTGTCCCTATAAACAACGAAAACACTGGTTTCACTTTGGCTTCTAGCTCAGGTTTAAATTGGTTGTATTGAAAGGCTTGAGTGCCATCTAGCGTCAGGGAGTGTAAGAGCATCCTGTCTATATATACTTTTTAATTCATATTTTAAACCCTAAAATGGGCGACGTATTCTTCTGGTGGATACAAACATTTGAGAGGCAGGGAAAGTGTAGGTCTCATTTCTTGGTTTCATGTTGATAGGGTGTTTGTTGAGAATATCAGATCTTGTGACTTGGTTCATACATTCTCACGGCAGCATTTAAAAACAACATGACCACCTGTAGTGGGAAATCTACTTGCCTTCAGATAAAAGTTTATATATTTCACATATTTACTATATTTGGAGGGAATTTACATGTTTAAAAAGTTGTTGTTAAGCGTTAGCTTATTATGTTTTTGTTGAAATTTTATGAATTTAATTTGGAAATGTTTCATAATATGTCTGTAAATGTTTGTATCTCCCAGGATATGTCGCCAGTTTGGGGGTATAAATTAATTGAAATATGCGTATTAGCTTAAATATGATACATAGGCTATTCATAAATAGACATTATTATTGTTCAACAGAATTTTACAAAGAATGTTTAGTTTGAGTAATGAGAGAATAAATGTTTTTAAAATTTGGTTATAATGTTGTAACACGCATTTTCAAACAAGCTTTTTTCAATGATTTTATACCCCCAAACTGGCGACGTGTCCTGGGGGATACGGATACATAGGCCTATAATAAAATCAAGAAGTCGTGTTTAAAAAAAAAAAAAATATCTGGAAGTTGTATTATTTGTATCCTAAGAATATGGAAATTAGCAATAAATAAATAAATGTTCTGATTTCTCTTTATGGTCTTAATTTTCGTTTTTAAAAAATCGTTTTTAGGGTTAAAATACTTGCAATACAATTTTATGTTTCTGTAGCCCCATTGATATTGGAAAAGTGACAATTGTTTGTAATTGACAAATGGTGACAACTGATGACATCCTGCATGGGGCTAAAAGTTATTTGCAGTGAGGGGATAGCAATATAGCAGATTATTCCACAGTTTTAATAAAACAGTCTGCAATATGATTGGGAACGCAGTTAATTACTTTTTCTTTTTGCCATTGATTATATGTAACACAACTGACAAAAATGCATGTCACCAAATTTTATCTAATTCTATAGCGTGAGCTTGTAAGAAATGAGAAAAAGGTTAAATGAATTCATAGTATATTTAATATATGATTGATGAGTTTTATTTTTGAGAAATGTACAGATGGAAATACTTTTACAATTTTGACCTTCAAGAGACTTTACAATATTCATATATTTACAAACATCAGATATTATAACTGATGGCTGTTATTTATAAACAGAGTAATATGCTGCAAAAAGTTAAACAAATGCACCTTATATGCAGAATAATAGATCAATATTTGGGAGCCATCCACAGATCCTTGCAACAAGAACGAAATAAACAATAAAGAAAACATGAATATATACATGCAGATAAACTGAATTCTGTTGGTCAAAAAATAAACGGGAGATAGACACTATGGTAAAAAAATACATATGTATAGGCTATATATAATTTGTACTGATGACTCAAGATTCACATTCATGAACCATGACTAAAACTGTAGTTGAGAAACTGCAACTGCATATGTATATGTTGGTTAATTTAAGGGTTGTTTTGGTGAATGTAGAGTTCAGGAGTTGGAGCTGCGGCGTCTCTGTTCATTGATCCAGTCCCCGGGGTTCACGTCCATTTGCAGCATCTTCATGACCCACTTGTCACGTCGCGCCCCGTCAATGAACTCATCCAGAGACAACTCCCCTGTGGACACAGGATAGAAACCCAGCATCAGCTGCTTTATAAAGGCTGCATTTAAGCACAGGCTATATGTAAAGAAGGAAAAAGCCTAGAGTTTGGCTATAGCCGTTTAGTGACTGTCTAGAAAAATAATGAATCATATTATGTTTTACCATCTCCGTTCTCATCCACTAGCTCAAATATTCGGTCCACCACCTGATCTGGGGTCAGTAGGTTACACTCCTCATCAAGTTCACCATGGCAGGCTTTCTTTAGTCGGTAGATTGACTATAAAAGTAAAGTAAAAGGTGCCTATTTTAATCATAAATGCATAAATGTCTTCTTTACAGTGTTATATCATCTCTGCACACAAATGTCCTGCTATCATCTAGATTAATCCCATGTAAACATCTCACTTGAAAGTGATGAAACCAGTTGTGAACTTGTAATCTAAGTACAAATGCAACCAAAATGCATTTAATTCTTTTTTTCTTAAATCAAGTAGCTAAACCACTGAAGAATTGTAATCTCAACCGTTTAATGTTTAAGTCGGTGTGATTGACAATGGGAAAAGGACATGAGGGATGATTACCTCCACAATCTCCTTGAGCTCTGTTTTGTCGATGCAGCCACTCCCATCCTTGTCATACATTTTAAAAGTCCATTTCAGTTTGTGCTCCAACTTTCCTCGCAGCACTAGATTCAAGGCTGCAACGTATTCCAGAAAATCAATAGTGTTGTCCTAAAAAAAATGAATGAGAAAATAGGAATGAACTGTCGAAAATTCTGAGAGTTCTTAGAAGCTCATGTAGGCTACATATATTACATATGCCTCTATATTATATATAAGAATATATATTATATAATATTTTTAAGTTATTTTTGAGTGTCTACACAGTCTCCTAGTGTTTATGCCTACTTATAAGGTAACTGAAATTGAATCACTTACCCCATTTTTATCAAAAGCACGGAACATGTTTTCTATGTAATCTGCCGCTTCCTGGTTTCCAGTTACACCGAAGAAGCTCTTGAACTCGTGCATGAAGAGGGTTCCACTCGGACATTCCACCACAAACTTTTTATACCACTCCTGCAGTTCAGCCACATCAATTTCTTTGTCGTCAGAATCCTCACTGAGTCGTTGACCCATCACGAAAAGTTGACAGTAAAAAACACAAGCTTCTCTGCTGATCACATCTGGCAGTTTCACTTTCCTGGAGTTCTCCCTGATTCAGACATCCCAATAAACCTTTAAGCCCCACAAGATGATGATACAACACTGAATGTGTCTGATTTAGGACACAAACGTATATCCCCTTTAAAAATATCAGGAAAAAAAGTTAAAATTGACCAAAGTGTAAAAGAAACCTCAACCTTTCAGCGAACGAGCTCTACTGGCTTGGGATTCAGCACAAGGACTATTTTGGATCACATGACAGCAAGAGATTATTCATATCAATCCATGTCTGAATCAATTAGCTTGAAACAAGATCAAGAGCTTTGCTATAATTCAACATAGTGCACAGAATATTCCATTCCTCAGTTCCTCAGGTTCAAGGGCTCACTGAGGGTCTCATGACTAAACATAAAATACGACCTTCCTATTTTTACCTGTTAGGGTTAAAATCGTTTAGGTTTAAGGCCACAAAATACAAAAGAATTCTTCCACTTTCTCACTGAAAATGGAATAGGTGAAAATACATTTAGACATATTGGTCCCAGGCCAAGGTCCATGAAGGTCTTACATATACAGTGTTGGGAATTTATTTCTTCTAAAGTGTAGAAAACTCAGAAGAGGAAACCAGGAGACGATGGAGATATCTTTAAGCAGATTCTTTATTAGGAACTTGCTGTGGTTGCTGTAGTCATTCCATTCTCGTCTAACTTAAAGTAACTTTACATGGTATATTATAGGCATTTTAAGAGGAGGGACTTCTGGAGGTGGAGACAAATTCAAACAAAGCATGCAAATAAGGTATACAGATTTTGCAACCTGCTCAGCATGAGACACGAGAAAAGGAAAGGCATAGACTTCTCGTACTGAGATGAGAACTCCAAGACAAATGGTCTCAGTAATAAAATAGCAGGGGTTCAAACTTGCTCAGCATGAGTCTCACCCGGTGAGACACGAGAACAGGAAAGGCCTAGCCTTCTCGTACTGAGATGGGACAGTCAGGAATATCCTGCTGGGAACCTCTACCATCTGCAGAGATTTCCTGGTCTCATCATTTATAACTTTCTCAATATAAAATACTATTGTATTGGAAATCTAAATTAAACATTTAAATAAAATTTGTAATCCTACAACAGTCAAACCAAAATTTATGGTCTGTGGTGTAAAAAGGTCGCATCTGCAATTAAAGAAAAAAACTTAAGCAAAACATGGTCAGGTCAAAGTGTCTGAACAATTTTTGGTCCCAAATTTTTATACATTTTACTGGTAGTCCACTGTATGTATTAATATGTAACAGTTTACTTTATTTTTCTATCCTCACTGACATAAATGAACTACAGTGTCCTGCACCCACTAGTAAAAAATATCAAAAATGATATCTGGTGTCTGAATAATTTTTGGTTTGACTGTATATTCTATATATTTAAAATAATAAATGTGGTAATGATATGCATTTTTATATTTGGGGTCCCTTGTTTGGCTGAGAGCCTGGATGGGGAGAGGGTCCCTGGATCATGAAACCCCTGCCCGACCGTATAGGCTACATCCCTCAATCACTCAAGCCTGTGAATCATTCAGACAATCTGAGTCATAATCCCTTCTGCCCTCTGCTCTTACTATTTATAGTTTTTCAAAAATAGGATCTAGAGAAGTCTGGCCTAGTTCATGAGGGTGCTGCATGGACTCGTATCACTTCAGACCACAGTGAAAACTAAAAATCCAAAAAATAAAGGTTCTTCATTAGTATCCTGTTTTAACACGATATGCTGCACATGGGCCCATTATTATCTCACGTAAACAACAAACTGTGTATGGTTTCTAAAAAGACAGAAATAATCGAGATGATAGCCTAGTGGTGGATTTGATCCTGTTATCAGTAGCCTACTCATAAAGGTTGATAGTTAGATTGCATAACCTATGTCAGATTGCATAACCTAAAAAAAAGGATTATATATGTGAAATTAAAGGATATAAATGCAACATCGATGGTTTGATGTCAATGTTCTCGTTATATACATTATGTAGTGGAGAAGTGCCTGTCTTACAATGTTCACAATGCTTTGATGCATTGTACAGTTTAAACACGCACCTGCATGTCAACATACTCGTCAAAGACAGTCATTTGTGTTCAAGTGCTAGTTTAACAGGCTACAAGGTGTGTGTTTTGTCAGTTCGTGAACTTTAAAGACCTTTTCAAAAATGCTGACTGCATACTTCACTAGGATAAGCTCCTCTGGCCTAAAGGTATCCAGGGCACTCATTGCACAAATAATTACTAATCTTATTGGATTCATTCAGAATACAATAACTAATATGGAGAACATGGGCGATATGGCAAAAATGTCATATCATGATTTTTTCAGGAAAATCACGATTCAAGATTTTATAACGATTCTTTTTCATGTTGGTTTTACTATTTTGAAAGTGACTGAGCATTACAGCCAAACGAATGTCCCTATTTTAAAAACAAAGGCTTACAAGGTAACACAATCTAAAATAAAAAAAAAATAATGGCAGACATTTAGGCCAAAGTGGCAAAGATAAAAATCTTTGTCATTATTTTCTTTGTTATTAAAAGATAAAAAGAAAGATACACATTACATATACACAACATATAATATACAAATGAGATAAACAGTGCTTTATTCTTTCAGCTACAGTAGGTGTATTTAACAGAAGCATTCAAGAAAGAAATTAAATGAAAAATGTAAAAAATAATAGACTACATAGACTTCACTGTATAAATTATATATTGATACTTATTAAAGCTACTATTAAAGTTCTCAGAGCAGTGAGTGTTTTTCTTATTTTTCTCTTTGTTTTTTATTGTAAAGGGATAATTCTACCAGAAAGACTTGGAAGGTGAGATGATATCAAGATGACATTTATTAATTAATAAACCAGAAAATGAAAACAGAAATATTGAATGATAAAGTTCTTTGGCGCGGTCCCCGTCCGTAGCTCGTATTTAGAGGGTAGCGGACTCTGCATTTCCTGCCCGAAGATGGAGGCAGGGGCGCAGCAGACCTCCCGGGGAGGTAAGGACAGTGACCATCCTGAAGGTGGAGGATGGAGGTGAATGTTTGCCTAATCATCTGTGAACTCAAACACGTGTAAGTAACAATATTTTATACTCTAGGTATTAGATAGTGATTGGATAGACCAGAAGTAATGAGTGACGTAACATTGAGTCTTCCATGCAGAACTTTACACTAAAGCTTTCATTTCCCACAAAAATGAAAACTGTCATCATTTACATAACAACTCCCAAGTTGTTTTAAACCCAAATAAGTTTTTTCTTCTGTTAAAAATAAAAGGACAGTCAAGACA
This sequence comes from Gila orcuttii, assembly GCA_026230005.1. Classification (NCBI taxonomy): domain Eukaryota; kingdom Metazoa; phylum Chordata; class Actinopteri; order Cypriniformes; family Leuciscidae; genus Gila; species Gila orcuttii. The sequence goes on along the minus strand of JAPDVR010000021.1, from coordinate 23,008,412 downwards.
GTCAATCAATAAGAATGACACATAAGACTATAGGGAAGCACAAGACATAATCACATGATAGCAAGGGAAACACATGACAAACAGGAAATATTGCATTCTCGGTAAATAAAAGAATTAATTACTTTAAAAAAAAGTCTTATTGACCTCAACCTTTTGAACGGTGGTGTAGATCTAATACCGGTACGGACAAGGACACGGGCACAGACAAGGACACGGACACCGGCATGGAAAATGGCACGGACACTGGCACGGAAAATGGCACGGACACTGGCACGGACACTGGACCGGACTCTGGCACAGACACCGGCACGGACTCTAGCACGGACACCAACACGGACACCAGCATGGACTAAATAACAGCATTCTATAACAGCACGGACACTGGCACGGGCACTGGTACCGAACTGGACATGGACACCAGTACGGACACTAGCACGGACAAGCACTCTGGCACGGACACCGGCACGAACTCTAGCACGGACACTAGCACGAACAAGGACACAGACAAGGATACGGACACCAGCACAGACTCCAACACGGACACCGGTATGGACTCTGGCACGGACACTAGCACGGACAAGGACAAGGATACGGACACCGGCACAGACTCCAACACGGACACCAACACGGACATCGACACGGACTCCAACACGGACACCAGCATGGACTAAATAACAGCATTCTATACGGCAAGGACACTGGCACCGACATGGATATGGACACCGGCACAGACACTGGCATGGACTCTGGCACGGACACCGGCACGGACTCTGGCACCGGCACGGACAAGGACACTGGCACGGACACTGGCACGGACACTGGCATGGACACTTGCACGGACACTGGCATGGACACCGGCATGGACACACTGGCTCGGACTTCGGCACGGACTCTGGCACAGGACACCGGCACAGACACTGGCACGGACTCTGGCACAGACTCTGGCAAGGACACCGGCACGTACTCCAGCACGGACTCCAACACGGACACTGGTACGGGGACGGGGACAGACTCCGGCATGGTCACCGGCATGGGCAGAGACACGAACACCGACATGGACACGGGCACACAGACACCGGCATGGACACCGGCATGGGCACACCGGCACGAACACCGGCACTGACATGAACACCGACATGGACACCGGCACAGACACCAGCACGGACATCGGCACAGACACGGACACCAGCACGGACTCCGGCATGGACACTGGACACCGGCATGGGCACACCAACACAATTTTTTTCAGGAAAATTATGATTCACGCTTTTATCACACTTCTTTTTCATGTTGGTTTTACTATTTTGCAAGTGACTAAGCACTACAGACTAAATAATGTCCCTATTTTAAAAACAAAGCCTTACAAGGTAACAAAATATAAAATAAAAAAGAATGGCAGACATTTAGGCCATGGCGAAGATAAAAATCTTTGTCATTATTTTCTTTGTTATTAAAAGATAAGAACAGAGATACACATTAAAGATACACAGTTAAAGATACACATTACATATACACCACATATAAAATACAAATGAAATAAACAGTGCTTAATTTTTCAGCTACAGTAGGTGTATTTAACAGAAGCATTCAAGAAAGAAGACGGAGGCACCAGAACTGCAACTCATAGAATGCACTGTAGAACTTTACTATAATATTTCTTCAAAGTCAGATCGTGGAGATATTTTTATTGTTATTAAAAATGCAAATAATGTTTAAGCCTATAAAACTCTTTTACTATTCATTTCACTCATGGATTACTTATATTTTGCTTTTGTGCCATTCACCAGGTGACAAATCTTTGTCAGTGTTATTACAATGCCTTTAGATCTGAAAATGATTTAGTGGTTGTAAAGTCAGAATAACTACAAATGAAGCAGTAATCAGGGCTGACTGATGGAGAATTTAGCACTGAGTTAAATTGAATGTTCTTAATTACAATTACAAGTCATACCTGGAGTTTAATATCTTTAATTTTAATAAACTGCTGAGCTGTGCTGATTTTTATGATTTTTATATAACATTATTCATCACTGGTCTAATCTGATATGACACTAAATCAGTTATCATGACACAAATATAGCCTGCCAATCATTAACATGGACAAGAGGAGAAAGCACAAATGTAATTAAAATTTAAACAGTTATTTCTATAGTTCCACTTTACAAAAAGAAACAAATACTAACAGATGCCCCTGGGTGTCAGTGTTACAAAGGCTACAGTTTCATACGGTGATTGGTTGGTTGATTGTTTTCTTTTTAGCCTATTTCCTTTAAAACACAATGAATACTTAGTGTTGATTGATTTACACACAAAATAAAGCCTATTTATAATTGCTCGGATTAAAGACCGTAAAGTCAAAATAGTCTTGTGAGGATTTAACATAGGCTATTTATTTAATGCGATTACTAATGTAAAAGCAGGCCCTACCTCAGAATACATCTCTCGGCATTAGTCAGCAAACTGACCGCGGGTGTGGACATTATGCAATCAAAAAAGACACAGAGAGGAAAGTTATTCATGGCCCTGAATTGAGATTAATGCCTGATCCAGTTGCCAGGGCAGTGAATAAATATTTTCCCTGTCTCTCATCCCACCTCCACAAGCCCCTCGCCCAAAACACAGCAGGGAACCGAGAGTAATATTTCTGAAGTTACATATCGCTCCTTTAATCAAAATGAGTAATAATGATCCACAGCACATACACACTGCGGGGAAATTAAAAAGCATAAATTAGGATAAGTACTGGCTGCTGCTATTTAATTAGGGTATCAGCAGTTACCTGAGAACAGATTCAAAGGCTTATTAAAACACTTTACTGTTTACTGTTAATTCATTTTTGATGCAAATGAATGAATTATTTGGCCATGTCCTTCATCTAATTATTTGTGTAGCCTGTTTAAAATAAAAGGATGAATTATTATTATTATTATTTTAAATATTAAAGAAAGATATGAGGTGGGGAAAAACAAAAGATCAGTGTCATTTAGACAGCTGCCAGACCACAAATTCAGTAAATCAACCCCAACAGGTGAGGCGAGAAACAAGACATCTTTAATCTCTGTCTTGCCATGAGTTTATAGTGACATTTGAAGATGTTCTGGTTGTGTTCGTCCAAAAAATGATGGAAGTGACTTTTTGGGGCAATTCGTTTATCTTTGTTTTGGAAACCAGTCAATAAAGAAAATATAAATCACAATTCATTTGGTCCAGTTTACACAGAACACATTTGTTTGGTTACACTGAGCCTGTTTTTAATCATTTTTTATGCAAACTTTCGAATACGTTGTTGCCTGTTGTTGCGCCACATCACACATTAGCGACCAGTGTTGGGGTAACGCATTACAAGTAACTAGTAAAGTAATATTACTTTTAAATTTGCAACAAAATATCTGAGTTACTTTTTCAAATAAGTAACGCAAGTAATTTTGTTTTCCCATGAATTAATATACCTCTTCTGTCCCCATGTTGAGGGTAATCAGGGGTAAGTGCAGAGGCTTTGTGTGCACTGTGTATGGATGTAATAGATATTAAACATGATAGATATTATAGTTCTAGACTAAACATGCGCTCACAAGAGCCTATCTTCCATGATTCGACACATGATATAATTCATAATCTAACTATCATAACAGTGTAATTTTAATGACCTCATCTGTCGACATGATGCCGGTGAATTGCAGAGCTGTGAAGCTATATGATCAGATACTTTCTTACCTGCTGCTTTTGTTATCAGAGGTGGACAGTAACAAAGTACATTTACTTGAGTACTGTACTTAAGTACACTTTTTGAGTATCTGTAGGCTACTTTACTTGAGTATTATTTTTTCTGGAAATTTTTTACTTTAACTTCACTACATTTGAAAGACAAAAAACGTAATTTTTACTCCACTACATTTCTGTCAAGGTCCTTGAGTAGAAAGTAGTAACGTCAGTCAGGATATGATTTTGGTTCCAGGGGTTACATTTTGGTTGGAAATGAAAGTTGGATTGACGTCAGAAACCGACGTTGGATTTTTTTTTACGGGGAGAGCGGGGTTGGTTGGCATACTTTTCACTCTCTGTCATATTTCTCAGTCATGCTATATGTTAAAATAGTCTAACCAGTAACAACTGAAAGGTTAAGATCTCAGCTACTCAACAGATACATTTAATGTTCACAAATGATTCCTAAAAATGTTTTATTCATCATTAAATTGATGTTGTGCACTTGTGCCAACCAGCCCCAGTATGGGGGTTAGTTGGCACATGCAATGGGGTTGATTGGCACAGATGCTATAGTTACAAAGAATGAGGTGACAAACATAAAGAACTTGACCATTTAATTCAAACCAGATGCAGAATAACATTCAACAGAATTTCTGCCCATTTTTAACCGAACCAAAAACAAATACAGTTTGTATAGTATACAGGTGCTGGTCATATAATTAGAATATCATCAAAAAGTTGATTTCAGTAATTCCATTCAAAAAGTGAAATTTGGATATTATATTCATTCATTACACACAGACTAATATACACTCACCTAAAGGATTATTAGGAACACCATACTAATACTGTGTTTGACCCCCTTTCGCCTTCAGAACTGCCTTAATTCTATGTGGCATTGATTCAACAAGGTGCTGAAAGCATTCTTTAGAAATGTTGGCCCATATTGATAGGATAGCATCTTGCAGTTGATAGAGATTTGTGGGATACACATCCAGGGCACGAAGCTCCCGTTCCACCACATCCCAAAGATGCTCTATTGGGTTCAGATCTGGTGACTGTGGGGGCCATTTTAGTACAGTGAACTCGTTTTCATGTTCAAGAAACCAATTTGAAATGATTCGAGGTTTGTGACATGGTGCATTATCCTGCTGGAAGTAGCCATCAGAGGATGGGTAGATGGTGGCCATAAAGGGATGGACATGGTCAGAAACAATGCTCAGGTGGGCCGTGGCATTTAAACGATGCCCAATTGGCACTAAGGGGCCTAAAGTGTGCCAAGAAAACATCCCCCACACCATTACACCAGCACCACCAGCCTGCACAGTGGTAACAAGGCATGATGGATCCATGTTCTCATTCTGTTTACGCCAAATTCTGACTCTACCATCTGAATGTCTCAACAGAAATCGAGACCAGGCAACATTTTTCCAGTCTTCAACGGTCCAATTTTGGTGAGCTCTTGCAAATTGTAGCCTCTTTTTCCTATTTGTAGTGGAGATGAGTGGTACCCGGTGGGGTCTTCTGCTGTGGTAGCCCATCCGCCTCAAGGTTGTGCGTGTTGTGGCTTCACAAATGCTTTGCTTCATACCTCGGTTGTAACGAGTGGTTATTTCAGTCAAAGTTGCTCTTCTATCAGCTTGAATCAGTCGGCCCATTCTCCTCTGACCTCTAGCATCAACAAGGCATTTTCGCCCACAGGACTGCCACATACTGGATGTTTTTCCCTTTTCACACCATTCTTTGTAAACCCTAGAAATGGTTGTGAGTGAAAATCCCAGTAACTGAGCAGATTGTGAAATACTCAGACCGGCCCGTCTGGCACCAACAACCATGCCACGCTCAAAATTGCTTAAATCACCTTTCTTTCCCATTCTGATATTCAGTTTGGAGTTCAGGAGATTGTCTTGACCAGGACCACACCCCTAAATGCGTTGAAGCAACTGCCATGTGATTGGTTGATTAGATAATTGCATTAATGAGAAATTGAACAGGTGTTCCTAATAATCCTTTAGGTGAGTGTATTTCAAGTGTTCATTCCTTTTAATTTTGATGATTATAACTGACAACTAATGAAAACCCCAAAATCAGTATCTCAGAAAATTTGAATATCGTGAAAGGTTCAATATTGAAGACACCTGGTGCCACACTCTAATCAGCTAATTAACTCAAAACACCTGCAAAGGCCTTTAAATGGTCTCTCAGTCTAGTTCTGTAGGCTACTACACCAGACCCAACAATGCAGAAGAGCTGAAGGCCACTATCAGAGCAACCTTGGCTCTCATAACACCTGAGCAGTGCCACAGACTGATCGACTCCATGCCACGCCGCATTGCTGCAGTAATTCAGGCAAAAGGAGCCGCAACTAAGTATTGAGTGCTGTACATGCTCATACTTTTCATGTTCATACTTTTCAGTTGGCCAACTTTTCTAAAAATCCTTTTTTTGTATTGGTCTCAAGTAATATTCTAATTTTCGGAGATTTGGGATTTTCATTAGTTGTCAGTTTTAATCATCACAATTTAATTAAATAAAATTTGAAATGTATCAGTCTGTGTGTAATGAATGAATATAATATCCAAGTTTCACTTTTTGAATGGAATTACTGAAATAAACTTTTTGATGATATTCTAATTATATGACCAGCACCTGTATTTATAAATATACAACATATAATAGTATTATTATAATATGAAGTCTGTATATATATATATACATATGTAAAATGCATAAATTAATACATTTATAACCAATTGGCTATAATGACACATGTGCCAACCAACCCCCAATCAGTGTGTCAACCAACCCCACCCACATTAGGACACAACTCATTACTGAAATTCTTTTACTGTCTATGGAAATTATGTTAGCCACATAGCATCACTCATCAGAGACGTTTAAATTTCATATCAAAATATAGCTGATCCTATCTATATCAACTGAAATCCTTACATTTTATATTATCTCTATCTATCATAGTTCTAAAATGTATTTGTAGAAGGTTTTGTTTTTGTTTTAACACAGTAAAATAGAAAAGTTACCTCACCTCAACAGTTAGTGACAGTTCGATGATTTTAGAAAATGGGTGTGTTCAGGTCAAGAGGGCAGTCATTTTAATGTCAGATTTTTGTGGCAGCGCCCTCTAGTTTACTAGAATTTAACTGTGTGCCAACCAACCCTTGACCCAACCAGCCCCACTCTCCCCCACTGAACAGCAATGTAAAAAAAAAAAAAAAAAAAAATCAGTAAAAAACAACAAAAAAAGATTTTTAGTATTTCGAGTTTAAAGTCAAAATATTTCGAGAATAAAGTCGAAATATTTCGAGATTAAAGTTTTTTGTTTTGTTTTAGGACGAGCACGAAGACTCTGCCGGAGTATAGGTAAAAGGGGCCTTGCACAGGGGGGTGGCCTGGTGGCTAGAGCCACTGCCCCTCTGCCCTCATCGACTGAGGTGCCCCTCTTCCCCACCCCCACCGCTCCGCTCAAAGCATTCCGCTGATTCCGCTAATCCGCTCCAGGTTTTCCCGCTCGCTCCGCAGCATCACTCACAGTATATTTGTCTGTGCGCCGCTCTCTTGAAACTGATGACCCTTTCACACTGGCAGTTTAGTTCGGAACGGGGCACGGTTCGCATGAAAAATCGCTAATGTGAACGTGAACGCTGTCATGTGGACCTGGGTGCGCACTGGGGTACCGAACCCGAGACTACCTGGAGGAGGCGGTCTGAGTTCGGTTGCTCCCGAACCGTGCTGCGGTTCGCGTGTATGTGAAAGCAACACGGACTCGGGTGCGCACTTGTTCAGGAAGTTAGTTAAAATAAAACACACGTAAGGGATGAAGATTTACCTTGGATACGAGCAAGAGTGAGTCTGCAGTGTATTCGCGCAATAGTGCGTGCAATCAGGGCAACAAATTAATGGAAATCCACTGTCTCCTCAAAAGAGTCCATTTGCAAGCAGCGGAAAGACACAGTAAACCTGTGCTGTTTACCCAGCTATGCATAATAGCACCAAATTAATAAAAAGTAAGATACACGCAAACGCACCAGAGTTCGATAGAATCAAGTTGAGTGTGAAACCAGACCAACGCTGCGTGGGGCGGCGGGAACAATCGCGCTCGGCCTCGGACCACAGCAAACGAGCCCAGTGTAAAAGCATCAGGAAAGCTGTCGCATTAACAGGTAGGCTATGCAAGACAGTGGTTGAATCTGCAAAATTATTCTCTTTTTTTTGTATTTATGTCAGTAATGTTTTGCTCTTGGTCTTCTACTAGTGCTAACAACTTGAACAACATATCCGCATTCTTAGAATTAGCTTGTTTAATCAAATTATTGTACTCTCGATCAGATCTAATACCAAAGGTAAAAACTAAATTTTTTGTTGTTGGCACACTCTGTAGACAAAGTGGTATGAATAACACCCCTGGTTAGAGTATTCTCCTGATAAAGTCTAAAATGTATTTGAGCGTGTGCTGTCTTCTCTTTTAATTGTATATTTTGTAATAACTGAATAATTTGTGTTAACAAGCAACCACCCCCTTAGTGCCCCTTTTTTTGGTTTAGGCCACTGCCCCTCAAAATGTCTGTGCACGGCCCTGATAGGTAGCCTACCACAATCCTGGTCCAAACTTAATGTGGCATGTTGACTCGAAGCCTACGTGTCTTCGTGCTCGTCTATAGGCAACGCCATGGGCCGAGAACACTTAACAGTAACCGTAGGCTACTGTTTCCCTCCTCGCCGTAAATACTTTCTGGATACATTTTAAATGCACCATTCTGTATCCAATCATTTGGCCGGATCCCACGATTTCCTCAGATATAAAGCTGGATAACTCCATTTGAAAAGTGTTTTCGGAATGCTGATGCTATCGAGTTGCACGAGCCCGGCTGGACCTTGCCCTTTTTGAAATGGACTTATGGTGGGATTTCCCCTTGTTTGACTGAGACTGCCTGATACCAAACCTCGTGACGACATCGCTCACATTTCTCGTCGCGGAACGGTGTACGTGGAATCCCCCCCCCCCCCCCCCGCAGTGGGGAGGGAGGTGGGTGGGACTGAAACTGGGAAGGTTTAGGGAACAGTCATGGGTACCATTTTACACTTGCATGAAGTTGAGGTTTTAAATTAGTTTGAAGTGCCACTGTAATTTATTCTGGGGTTTGTCACTAATGAAGTGAGTGAAGTCACTTAGTGCTCTGTGTAATTCTACGGCTTTTCCAGGTTGTGTTTAGCCTGTCCTTGCAGTCCCCTCTGTCAATAAAATTGTATATTTTGATTGAAGTTGTGGTGGTGTGTTGTCTTCTGGTGCCAGACCATACTGGCTAAATAATTAAAGGTGGTGGCAGCAGCCTAATAAGAAAAGGAGATATTACACTGGTGGCAGCGGTGGGATATTAGGGGTCATTATGTTGGACCCAGAGGGGGATAACACACCATCGGCTTCTTTTGATAGGGTGCTAACAGGGCAAGGTTCAGTGTCTAGGATGGCGACAACACGACCAGTGTTTATGCCTGAAACTTTTACAGGAGTTAATCGTGATTGGTCAGATTGGATAGGACAATTTGAAATGGCCGCTGAGGTGAATGGCTGGGATGATAGCTTGAAGTTGAAGTTCCTCTCCTTATTGTTATCTGGAAGGGCTCGAGACATTTTTTGTGGATTATCAACTGACTCTCGAAGCAGTTATATAGTATTAAAAGCATCGTTAGGGAGGTGTTTGGAGCCGTGTGAGATAGTGATGATTGGAACCGGGCCAGTTTTTTAGCCCGTCGGCGATTGCATAGTGAGACTGCGAGGGAATTTGGCAATGCTTTGCGTCGGTTGATTACTAAAGCTTATCCCGCTGCTGATAATAATACACGTGATCTATTTGCCCTTGACCATTTTATAGAACACGTGGGGAGCGGGGATTTGCGTGTCCAACTTCGCAGTGCAAAACCATCCACCTTGGAAGAGGCTGTCAATTTGGCTTCTGAATTAGAATTAATCCGAAGTTTGGAGCGAAATTGCCCTGTTGCAGATACTAAAGTGCGGGTGGTGTCAGAAGGTATTACAGATAATAAACAAATGGAGACACTTTTGGGAGTGGTTGAAGGGTTGAGGCAGGAAGTAAAAACTTTGCAGCAGACAGTTCAGTCACTACAGGCTTGTGTTGAGATGCCACCATCTGGGAGGCGAAATGGTTCCTTTGAGACTCGGGGACAGATGGGGTGGGCTATGGACCGGTCATCTCGTGATCAAGAAGCCTGTTGGGAGTGTGGTTGTAACCGTCATTTACGTCGAAATTGTCCCTATTTGCAGGGAAACTAGAGGGGGCAGGCACAGAGGGCCAAATGCCTACCCCCTCATTAGTGAAGTCCACGAGATTGGCCCTGTGTAACCAACCCAGCTCTGGAGTGTATCTCAATGCTAAAATAGGTGGGTCTGATGTACATCTGTTATTGGATACGGGGGCGCAGGCCTCAATTATCCCGAAACATGTGTGGTTACAGTTAACAGAGGGGGGGTGTCAGTTGTTCGATTATGGGGGCGAAGCTTCTGCAGCTAATGGGGGTACTATGTACATTCTAGGCCGGTGGCAAACTATTTGTCAGTTTGGTTCTCTAGCATTAATAAATGAGTTTCTTGTAGCGGATATATCTACCCCTGATATTTTGTTGGGAATGGATTTTCTGCTTAAGTATGGGGCAATCATTGATTTGAGGGAAAAGTGCTGTTCAGTCATGGGTAGGAAGTTCCCTTTAATTTTATTAGTGGATGCTTGTCAGCCGAAGGCTGTCACTGTTCAAATAGACTCAATAGTACAGCCGCGTAGTGAAGCTATTATTTCCGGGGTAGTAGAAGGGCTCCTTGCAGGACCGATAGCTGGGATGGTGGAACCTTCCTCCACTTTATCAAAACACTGTGACCTTTTAGTGGCTCGAGTCATTTGTAATGTGGGACAAGGGGTTATTCCTGTTAGAGTGATTAATGTAACGGATAATCCTCTCACCCTTAGGCAGGGGACGAAGATTGGGATTTTGTCTACAGACGTAGTAGTTGGTCCTGAAGCAGTGGCTTTTAGCCAACAGAATGAGATGGAGGTGCCCGTAGGGTGGTCGGTGGAGGCCCTCTTAAGGCAGCTGGGGTTCGACCAAAAGGGGCTGTCTTTGGTTGAAACGCAGGCCATCCGTGGGTTGTTGGGGCAGTATGCGTCAGTGTTTAGTACTGGGGATCATGATCTAGGGCGAACCCACCTGACCTTGCATCAGATTAATACAGGGGAGGCAAAGCCAATTAAGATACCCCCACGTCGAGTTCCGTTGCACTTGCAACAAGAGGTACATGATCATATTAAGCAAATGCAAGAAAATGGGATTATACAGCCCTCATGTAGTCCATGGGCGGCTCCGGTTTTCCAGTAAGAAAGAAGGATGGTAGTTTGCGCTTTTGCGTAGACTACCGGAAGCTGAATGATGTTACAGCTAAAGATGCCTATCCCCTTCCCCGAATAGATGATGCTCTTGATAGTTTGACTAATGCAAAGCTATTTTCCACTCTGGATCTTGCCAGTGGTTACTGGCAGGTTGAGGTAGACGCTGAAGATAAGTGCAAGACCGCTTTTTCCACAAGACATGGGTTATTCGAATTTAACGTCTTAAGTTTTGGCCTTTGCAATTCACCTAGTACATTTCAGCGTTTAATGGATTTAGTTTTAGCAGATTTGCAATGGACTATGTGTTTAGTTTATTTGGACGACATTATAGTGTTGGTCGTTCATTTCAGGAGCATTTATCGAGATTGGGGGAAGTATTGGCTAAGTTGAAGGCTGCAAATCTGAAGGTAAAACCTTCTAAGTGTGATTTGTTTTCCTCTCGTGTCAAGTATTTAGGGCATATAATTTCTGCGGACGGAATTATGGCCGACCCTGTAAAGGTGGAAGCAGTGAGGGAATGGCCCATCCCTGGGACTCAGACTGAAGTGAGGAGCTTTTTAGGTTTGGCCTCCTATTATAGACGGTTTGTAAGGGGGTTTGCAGACATAGCACGTCCATTACATCAGCTGACTGAGAAGGGGAGAAGATTTAGGTGGGGTGAGGAGTGTCAGGTAGCCTTCAACCAGTTGAAGGCTAGGTTAATTACTTCTCCTGTGCTCGCTTATCCTGACCCCAATAAAACCTTTATATTGGACACTGATGCTAGTGATGTGGGGGTAGGAGCTGTGCTTTCGCAAGAGGAGGATGGGTTGGAGCGAGTAATAGCTTATGCCAGTCGGGCCCTTACCAAAGAGGAACGCAAGTATGCAACTACAAAGAAAGAGTTGTTAGCGATGGTGACTTTTACAAAGTACTTTAAGCATTTTTTGCTAGGGAAAGAGTTTGTGTTGCGCACAGACCATAACTCATTGAGATGGTTGCATAACTTTCAGGGCTTAGAGGGGCAGCTAGCTCGATGGGTGGAGCAATTGGCAAGTTTTCACTACAAAATTGTACATCGCCCGGGAAAACAGCATGGCAATGCAGATGCCTTGTCGCGGCTACCTGCTTACGCGAAAGCCAAGGAGCAAGAAGGCCCCATCAGCCCTATGCATAGACCAGCTACATCAGTGTGTGCCGTTAAGGAAGGTCCTCAGGTGGTGCAGAAGAAAACAAATGTTGGGGTGGGTGATGACTTGGCACAGGCCCAGCGAGATGATCCAGAATTGGCCCTCCTAATTCATCTTAGGCAGGACCCAGATGATAATGCTACTGAAATACAGCAGAATGCTGCCTTGAAGAAGTATAGTTCTGTTTGGGGCCAATTGCGGTTGCAAGACCAGCGGTTGGTACGAGAGCCCCCTCCTTTCTCAGATGCAGCTTCAAAAGTACAGGTGGTTCTCCCTAAGGTGCTGGTAGCATCTGTGTTAAATCAACTGCACAGTTCAGTAACAGGAGGCCATTTGGGTATTCAAAAATTGCAAGAGAAAGTAAGAGATCGTTTCTACTGGCCAGGATGGTTTGCAGATGTAAGACAGTGGTGTAGACAATGTGTAGACTGTGCTTCCCGAAAAACACATGGGAAGGCCCCGTGTGCTCCAATGAATTTTTCAGTTACATCTCGCCCTCACGAACGTATTGCTTTGGACATTTTGGGGCCTCTACCTGAGACGCCTAGAAAGCATAGGTATATCCTTGTCGTGAGTGATTACTTTTCTAAATGGACTGAGGCATTTCCCCTTATCAACCAGGAGGCACAGTTAGTTGCTCGTGTCCTGGTTGAGGAGTGGATATGTCGCTTTGGCACTCCCCGCAGTATTCATTCTGATCAGGGGCGAAATTTTGAGTCTGTCCTGTTTAGAGAATTGTGCCGACTGTTGGCTATGAGTAAGACGCGTAGCTCCCCATATCATCCGCAGTCTAATGGTTTTGGTGGAGCGATTTAATCGTACTCTACTGTCAATGTTGAGTTTGTTTGTTGATGAGAATCAATCCAACTGGGACTGTCTGTTGCCGTACGTGTTGATGGCTTACCGAAGTAGTGTCCATGCCAGTACAGGGTTTACACCTTACAAGATCTTGTTTGGACAGGAGATTGTTCTTCCTCTGGAAGTGATGCTAAATGTAGGCCATGATGAGAAGTTTGTGTCCGCCAGTGAGTATGTGACTGGGTTGGCAGACACATTATCCACAGTGGTAGAGGCCGTAAAGAGACATCAGGCAAAAGGGATTTTGGGATTGTCTTGGCAACTAATTATTGGGACTGATTGAGAAATGAGAAACACCGGGGCGGGAGTTGTGTATTGAGAGGCTGGGTGTGGAAAAGGTTTAAATGGGGTGCAAAAGACGATGGACGGAGGCTTGGTTCGGTTTGCATTGTGGATAATGCAATACAGGACGGCGGTACTCACCTTTATTTTGGGAGGGGGGTGTCGTTCGCGGTTGGATAGGACCGCCGGCGATGAAGATAGATAGATAGATAGATAGATAGTGGGTGCGGGGAGAGAGTATAGAGATGGGAAGTTAGGAGTGCCGTCGCGACTGTGCGGAATGCTGATGCTATCGAATTGCACGAGCCCGGCTGGACCTTGCCCTTTTTGAAATGGACTTATGGTGGGATTTCCCCTTGTTTGACTGAGACTGCCTGATACCAAACCTCGTGACGACATCGCTCACATTTCTCGTCGCGGAACGGTGTACGTGGAATCCCCAGCCCCCCCCCCCCCGCAGTAGGGAAGGGGCAACGTCGCGGTTGGCGAGTTAAGTGTTTTAAGATTGTTTCTGTTTTAAACTAAACTAATGTATTAAATAAAGTTGTGCTTCATTATAATAGAGGGTGATAGTAAAGGTGGGTGGGACTGAAACTGGGAAGGTTTAGGGAACAGTCATGGGTACCATTTTACACCTGCATGAAGTTGAGGTTTTAAATGAGTTTGAAGTGCCACTGTAATTTATTCTGGGGTTTGTCACTAATGAAGTGAGTGAAGTCACATAGTGCTCTGTGTAATTCTACGGCTTTTCCAGGTTGTGTTTAGCCTGTCCTTGCAGTCCCCTCTGTCAATAAAATTGTATATTTTGATTGAAGTTGTGGTGGTGTGTTGTCTTCTGGTGCCAGACCATACTGGCTAAATAATTAAAGGTGGTGGCAGCAGCCTAATAAGAAAAGGAGATATTACAGTATTTTGTAATGTCCAAAAACAAATGGTAGGCTATTGCCAGATTTGCACCTGTAGAATTTCCTTTTGTTGAAAGCCCAGATAAAAGTAAAAAGCTACTATTTTTTTTTATCCATGTCCGAGGCAGTTTAACTTCACGAGTTGAATTTATTCTCGAAATATTTCAATTTTAATCTCGAAATATTTCAACTTTAATCTAGAAATGCTGTTTTGCGGATATAAAGTTTACCAGTTTATTAAGCACCCCCTGAAAAGGCATAAAGTCTGTATATATTTGTTTACCGTTGGTTGTAACGAGTACGGCTTTGTGTAATTTGCTGTGTATGTTGATGATAATGAAAGGTAGAGAGTTTGTGGATAAGACATTAATACGCACTTGTACTGTTTTATTCAGCTTTTATGGTGATTTTCTGTTTCATCTTTTGTGTGATGTACATTAAACTTCATAAAACTCTGGCCATCATTTAGACGGGTCTGCTACAACAGCCTTGTAGTGGATAAAAGCAAAGTGACAACAAGTTGTAACCTTAATCAAACTAAACTATACTTGTTCTATCTCCATGCAGCATTTATTCTCTGGCTCTGTAGGCATTATTGTCCGACTCCGGTATGAACTGAACACCACTGACATTTCAGTGCATGAGATTGTCCTATTTGTTTGGTGCATGAGCAGTTGAAGCTATGCCCTCTTCTTGAAAGGGTTTTTGCTCATCCTCAAAAAGTGGCAATTTTAACATGCAATAAAAAATGATCTGTGGGAAATTTTGTGCTAAAACTTCAAATACACACTCTGGGGACATCAGAGACTTATTTTACATATCGTAAAAAGGGGCAGAATGCCCAGCCCTTTAAATGCAAGAATCTGTGTGTGTGAACAACACCTTAATGTTAAGGAAGAAACATTGAACCACACAGGATAACATATGTTCAAAGAGTTTATTACAGAAATCGCAGTAGAGGCACTACCTCACATATATAGGCACTGAACTACTGAACTGGACTCGCAATTGTGTGTAAACATGGTTCAACACAATTCAGATTTAAATCCAAACCATGTCAACCCATCTATTAAGTTTCAAGTGAAGTTCTCTGTGTGATATGCAGCTCAAAGGTCTGCTAACATACAATGGGGGCTTTAACCGGTGTCAAGAGATTTCACTGATAATCTGTGCATTTTATATATTGCTTTCAAACTATTCTTCATTCTGATGACAACATTAAAGGTGCTGTAAGCAATTCTGGGAATACCACACTTGAAAATGTAACTATAATCTGACAGATATCATTGAAATAGGTCTAGGTGTTCTGAGAAATCACAATCACAAAAAAATAAAATAAAAATAAAAATCAGGAGGTGTCCCGCTCTATTTGAGCCAATTAGACTCCGTCAATCATTTTGAACATCCGTGGCTTTGCATGGTGGAGAAGTTGCAACAGAGATTGTGTGGTTTAAAATAGCAAAATACTGGAACACTAGCACTCCGAGTACAGCACCTTTAACGAAATAGTTCACCCAAAAATTTAAATTCTGTCATCATTTACTAAACCTTATGTCGTTTCAAATCTGTGGAACACGAAATTAATATATTTGGAAAAAAAATTCACTTTTGAGTTTTAAAACAATTTAAGTTTTGGACCCCAATGACTTTCAATGTATAGTTTTCAAAATGCCGTCTTCTGTGTTCCACAGAATAAAGTAAGCCATCCAGGTTTAGAATGATGTGAGGGTGAAAATTGTCACTTTAGGTGAACAATCCCACTAAGACAGGTAAATGAGATTTGTTTCAAATATTAGCAGTTTTATATAAAGCTTCAATCAACAGCCATCAATAGTCTAGTTATGAATAAATGTTGTCCAAACTCACACAGGTTCATGCCTACAGTGCTCATACAACATCAATTCTACTGTCCCCATAGTTCTTCACAGAATAAACGTGGATAACAGTTATCTGTTTTTCAAAGTGTAACAACAGAGGTTGAATCAGTGTGTGGTCGACAACAGTATGCTAGAGGGTAAAACAGCTTTCACTGTGTGGATGAGTGCAGTGTAATCTCATGGGACATTGTGAGTTCCCCTGGGCCGACCGTGTGTCTCTGCTCATCTACCTCAGTGTGAAACAATCCTTCATGGCAATATTTCAGATGTGGAAAAACGACCTAAAATTGTATTTTCTGCTCAGGGCTAAAACCAAGACTTATCAGTCTAGATTAGCAATTATGCAGTGAAATAATGTGGATTTTGATTGATTTTTTTATGGAGATTATGAGTCAGAAGCTGAAATGCACTGCATATTGAAGACTGTCAGAGGCCATCAGCTACCACTAGTACACCACTATATGACGGCACAACAATATTGAAACAACAGACCATCTCTACAGCTCCTCAGATTACAAGTCAACATGACAACCTGTCACCTCACAAATCAACAAAACAAACCCACGAAACACTGAAGAAACTGCATTATTTTAACAATTCACCACAGAGAATAATATTCAGCACATGGAGAAACATGAAAAATCACCGCAAAACAACTGCTACTTAGAGTTTAGGTGATCATACACAGCGTTTACTCCAAAGTGATTTACATACAAATAAGGGTAAAAGACGAAATGCATTTGAACATGTTTGTATAATAAAAAAAAGCCCAGAGTCCAATGATTTGAATTCCCTAAAGTAATTTAAAGCACTGTGGAGAGGTCTGAACTGAAATGACACCTCAGAAATAAACTCGAGTAAAACATTTCGCACCTCTAGATATGAAAATATGAGCTCACTTCACCCACTGAAGCCCCTCATCCAACAACTCTCAGCTAGTGGTCAAATGAATTCAGAAAACAGCCTGTTTAACATCTTGAGACATTTTTTCAAGAGTAAAGGTGTTTCCATTTCGTAGAGGCAGCAGAAATGAGACTCGAGTGAAAGCGAAAAATATGTGTCATGTGTCTTGTTGCAGAATTCGTAGACAAGAAAAATAGAGGTATATTTCTCTCGGCATTATCTCTTTCCCTCAGATCATCTATTCACACATTGTTGTCTGCTGGAGGGTGTTTCAGATTTGAACCTCTGTGACATTTAACCGCATATAAAGCAAAGTGAAAATGAACTCGCCATCTGAGCTAGCCAGCAGCAGAGACTAATGAGGCCAAACTAAAATAAAATAAAAATCTTCTGACGTTGTCCCACATCTTCCAGTCCTCTGTTGTCTGTGAGCAGGATGACTGTGATGGCTTCATACAGGCAGAAATATCCATCTATCTGTCTGTTTCCACTGTGACATGATGCACAAGACCGCTGTCAGCCAGCACATCATCACAATTATTGGGGAGGCGTTAATCTGAAACAAGTATGTAGATTGTATGTATGTGTTGTTCTTTTGATCCTGATATTTCTAAGAGGGATTTTTGACATTCAATTCTCACTATCCCAACTAAAACACACAAACAGCCATTTGCACTCAAACAACGGTCAGTATGAATATGTATGAACGTCTTACTGTGCCCTCAGGCAACATATCGCCCAATAACAACAGGTCAGCAGACCATCTGAGACAGAACGTGATGATAATCGGTTTGTGGGTGCACATATTTATACAAGCACACGTAGACCAGATAAATCAAACCCATACTGACCTCTCATAGTGAAGATCCACATGAATGCAGTGCATCCAAACCTGTCGCAAAGCATTGTGAATTCCTGACACGCATAATTTCTGTTTTCGGCATGCTAAATGAGCTCAGTGACCCGATACCCTTGTCAAATCATCAGTGGGGGCAATACAAGACCCTCACAGGGCACCGGTGAACCAAAAAAAAAATGAGGCATATGAGGTCTACGTCAATGGTTTTATCTCATCACAAATTACAGAAAGGGAGCCCTCTGTCTTCCTCCACGTCCCTTAAGAGCAATCATCTCATTCTTATGTCCTGTAAATTGGTCACTCAGAAACCGATCATATGAGCCCTGAATTTCAACTAAATTA
Organism: Gila orcuttii; assembly: GCA_026230005.1. Classification (NCBI taxonomy): domain Eukaryota; kingdom Metazoa; phylum Chordata; class Actinopteri; order Cypriniformes; family Leuciscidae; genus Gila; species Gila orcuttii. Next base: position 22,990,097 of record JAPDVR010000021.1, on the reverse strand, counting down.
TTTAATTAGCTCATACCCTGAAGAAACACAGCTTCCAATTAAATATGAATATCACTGCATGTGAACTTGATCGGCAAACACATTTCCAGTGTCGAATAATATTTAGTCTCGAATAATTTAGTGTCCAGAAAAAGGAACACTATCAGACTTTCCCTCTCTCCAAACTTTATCGGTATTAAACGAATGTTCTGGGTTCAAAACATGTTTACTTAGCCAAGAATATAAGTGTATCAGCTAGTACAAACAAATGTGTTACATGTTTACAGTAATGCACTTACAGTGATCAGTCTGTTGGGCAGGGCATTACCCTAGGATCACCATTAAAAGACAGTTTCTACAGTGTTATCATAAAAATGGAATATTTTATATGCTAACATAAGTCTAAAAAAGATTTTATTGAACTTTTCAAATTCTGCCATGGCTGGTGTTCAGACATACCCATACTAATATGTGTGTTTTTAGTGTTTGGATGATGTACTATCCCTACTGTAAATTTATACACGACATTCTAAAACTATGTCAGGGTTTCTACATCATTTGACAGTAAAGACATTTTTGTTGTTACATAAGATTTCTATTTTAAATAAATGCTGTTCTTTTGAGCTTTCTATTCATCAGTGAGTCCTGGAAAAAATGTATCATGGTTTCCACAAAAATATATGGCAGCACAACTATTTTCAACATTGATAATAATAAGACATTTTTTTTGAGCAGCAAATCATCATATTGGAATGATTTCTGAAGTGACACTGAAGATTGTAATAATGATGCAGAGATGTAAAAAAATCAGCTTTGTCACAGGAACAAATCGTTAAATAATTTACAAAATGTTAAAATTATAATATTTTATAATGTTACTGTTCATCAATTCATCAATGTTAATGTTTCATCAAATAAATGCACATTGATATGCATAAGAGACTTCTTTCAAAATAACTTCTTAACCACCCCAATATATTTTTTCTACAGAATAATTAATATTCCACTTTAATAAAAAAACGGTACAAAAATAAGAACATTATTGTAACCATCTATTTTGCTTGTTTTTACGAACTGATGGAGATATGAAAGTTATTGTCTGTGCCAATTGACAGTATGTCACAGATACTCTCAAGCTTAACCTGTTTTGAACTCAGAACATCCCTTTAATTAGCCGGCAAAATTAACCACATTCTCATCCATCTCCCGTCTCATGCTACAGTGAGGCATCAGTAATTTGCCATTTTATGAGTTGCTCTTTCCACTCATAACAATGCTCTATTTCACGTTCATGGCTGTGAAGGTACAAAAACACACACGTACAAGCATCCGCCTCCCACTTCTGAAGTCTTGTGCAGAAGATTCTGTTTGTCAATAGTACAAAAAGTGCTAAACATGCTACCTCAGACGGGTGCTGTGGCAGCGTGGTGGATATGGCCCTAAGTTCCTCTTTAGTTTGCCAGAAAATTACCCTGCTTTTATACTGAAAAATGCAGTACAGTTCAAAGGCGCCTGGAGTGTTGCATGTGCCTGTCTGTGTATTCTATATTTGTCACATCTATATTTCTCTCTCTCTCTCTATATATATATATCAATATATGTATATTATGTTATTCTATATATTCTATAATTATATATTTTTGCATTTTTTGCTTGTCTTAGATTTCCAGTCCAAAACTCTTCTGTCCAGAGGTGTGGAACACTGTCCAAGCCCCAGTAGATTGTCTCCACTATTCAAAGTATAAAGCTGATGCGTCCTCTGAGGGGAAAGTCTGTGAATTTGTCAGAGACACACACGTCAACTTGACGTCAGTATGTGTGTGTGGGTTTGCAGAGCCTACACTCTGAAGAAGTACAGCATGTGAGGATTTGTTATAGTTGTCCAGTATTGTGTGTGCATGTGTGTGTCAGACGGTCTCTTTCAAACAGAGGACTTCCACAGCATTGCTGGGACCCTGCGACACCCCTCCGATGAGGAACAGCATGTTGGGGGTCTGAATGGAGGCACAGGAGCAGCGAGGGCTGGGTAACGGGGCCACGGGTTCCCATCTCCTCTTCAGCTGGTTATAACTCTCCACTGACGCCAGCGGGGACGGCTGGTTACCTGACACACACAATACAACAGAACAAATCATCGTCACAATTCACAAACATATAAAAACACACAGATATGTACTGAAGTTCTCAAAATGTGTAACCAAGGCATAACGATTTGAATTTAACAATGGCTTACTTTGTAATTAACCATATTAAATGTTGCCTTTTCATTTAAAAGGGGATTAAACCATTTACCCTGGATGTGAGGTAATCTATTTGCTAATGCAGAGGTTTTCAGAGCTTGGGGGTCCATTAAAATTTTGAGTTTTTATTTTTTACTAAATGTATTTTTATGCCTATTAAAAACTAGTGTTGAATAAGTTAAATAAATATTATTATTATTATATTATTATATGATTACTATTAATAAATAGGGGGGGCTTTAGTCAAATGTCAATAATAAAAGACATTTTAATTTCAGAAAAAATGTAATATAATTTTTTATAATTGCATTATTATGTATTATATTTATTATACAAACAAAAGTAACCTTTAGCAGATATACACATTAAAATATAGTCTTTCTCTTTTGAGAAAATGCACAAATAATATTGATGACTCATCCTGCACTAGGTTTTTGTCCAATCAAATGATCCCCCCAATACCACCTAAAATCAACTAGCAAGTAGCAAAGCATAATCCATGGCTGTGCTGGGGGTGAACACTTCAATATTTCACTCCCACACTTCCTGATTCAAGAAATATATAGGACAGAAAACTGCTCGTCCAGATGTCTCCGATGTCACATGTCAAAGCCTAAAGTAAGCATTTCCACATTTAGTATTGATTTTTTCAGTGTGAACAGCCTATATGAGCTAGAAAGTAATACACATTAGACAGATTCTCCAGCCATTCAATCAACACAACACCCTCTCCACATTAGCATACAGCATACATTGTGGATGTTTCTCGCAGATGAAGCACTTGCCACCTGGTGGGTTTTGGGACTAAAACAGGTTTGAACAGGTGGCGCCATGCAGATTTCTTCAAATTATGTAACTTCTACAGATTTTGTGGCTTATGCTTCAGGAAACTTTTCCTCTGATGTTGCAAAATAAATAAATAAATAAATAAAAACAAAGTTTCCTTGGTAAATCCTGGCACTAACACTGCAGTCTCAGTGAACAGCGAACATTTTCTCATTTTTTCCCAGGGTCAGTTAGACTAGGCTGGGTGTTTTCACTTTTTTGAGACCTAAATCATCATGCGGTACCTGACACTAAGTTTCCATGGTTACTCAAATTGAAGTGCAGATGATATGGACGGGCTGGTGCGGTGACTATTGTTATCATAATTTCCTGGTAGAACAAACACTTGGGTGAATCCGCTTGCGGTAATCAAAAATGTCACGTCAAGTTGTGCTCTGGCACTCGTGTCGAAAGCTCCTGCATGTTGCTACGCATCCTAAGGCGCTCTTATGTTCACACAAATACATATTTGTTAAGGCAGATTTTTAAAAGCTGTCTTTGCAAAGGTTGGATTTATCTTTGCTGAATGATTTCACTTCCGAGACAATTCTCACCACCATCTATAGCAGTGGTTCCCAAACTGGGGTACGTGAGGTGACAGAGTACGCAAACAAAATATTGAGTTTTGCCATAGCCTACATTTAATTCTACCTCACCTTAAAATAACATTAAGGGTGTGTTCACACTTGGCATGTTTGGTTTGATTAAAACGAACCCTGGTGCGATTGCTCTGTTAATGCGGTTCATTTGACTAAGTGTGAACGCTGCCATCTGAACCCTGGTGTGCACCAAACAGCTGAAAAGATGGGTCTCGGTCCGCTTCCAAGTGAACTCTGGTGTGGTTCGAATGAAATATGAACGCAACATGGACCAAAGACATGTAAACGAACCCAAAACGGGACATAATATCACAAGATGCAACCCTAAAAAGGACAGACTGCTCACGCTGTCATAGTCGTGATGTTGGTTTTACAGGCATCGGAATCGCGTGTCCTCACAGCAGATGATTTGTGTCAGTGTGAAGGAGGGATTCCTGCCGCTGTTTTGACTGCTTTACACTTTATAAGCTCTTCACGAGTTCTCGGCTTGTCAAACACACAGCACTGTTTTGGATGTTCGTAAGTTCCATCGCGAAATATACGTAATAAAAGCCGACCAATCAGGTTGTGAACGTATCCCTATGACTTTAGGTATGGTATCTTTTGGTTCGGTGATGGGATCAGGACTACATTTTTTTTGTTGTTGGTCCGGACCAAATGAACCAAGTGAACCGAATTACAAGTGAGAACACAAACCAAGTATATAATAGGCAAAATGCCATAAAAGTTCAAATAATTCTCATCTTTTGCGGTCAAAACTGACATGCATATGCAGAGTATGCAAATCACTTAGCAAATCACACTGCTACATTACTGCCGTTCTCGACAATGTAGGCTACCTTTGTAAAAGTGGGGATTGAACACTTACTAGCATAAAGAACAAATATAGACACAGACTGTGCATATATACGGATCAATTTAAGACTCAAACTCTCTTCGATACAAAAAACACTGTGTAGGTTCTTGTTTTGTTTTTAATGCTGATCATATATTATACGAGCAAGAATGCAATTTGCCCTGATTATCCACACAATTGCAAATGTGACATCGATTTTATACAACAGTTCAATAAACAAAAGGTTAAAGTGTAAAGGTTGGAGTCAATATAGTGTTCCTTACAACTTACCAAAGATCCAGTGATCCATGGATATTGACATGCAGCCAGGAATCGTGTTTCCTGACATTTATATGTGCCTGATTTCGATGCCAGGGAAATACATAAAGCAAATTTGCTTGTGAATGCTTTATATACAATATAGGTCTAAATCCGGGCGATCACTTATATCAGTGTTATATATATCCTCATATCGTCCAGCCCTAAAACTTGTATATTTTGTTGTCAATTTTTATTTAAAAACATAAATTTATGTAGTATATAAGATGGCAAATATTTAATTGATGAGTTGTCAATACAATATATAGGGCATGATTTTACCCCAAAGTTCAACATACTGACACAAAATGATAACGTGATAACACAAATCCACGTTTCACAAATCCAATAGTTCCAATGAAAGCCACAGCAGAACTTAAAAACACAGCGGTGTTTCGTGAACAAATCTGCGGCTTTGAATGAATCGGGAGAGTCAATGATTCAATGACCCATTCATAAATACAGCCACTTGCTTCATTACTGAACGAATGAATGACTCATGAATGACTCAATGGCTACCTACAGGAGGTTTTAGTTTAATATTTGAAAGTATCAATTAGTTTTTACCATCATTTTTAGATTTCTCTATTAAACCATTTTTATTTAAAACATTATTCATTTTATAAAGATATTTATAAAGAAAATGCACTGGAAAATAAATTTAAGGGGGGAAATACTGTCCCTTAATGTAAAAGGTATGACTACAGTCAAGTGGAAGAGAGGGGGTACGCAGAAGGATGTTAAATGCCTCAGGGGGTACGACTCTAAAAAATCTGGCAACCACTGAGCTATGGGGTGCTTTCCACCTTTACAGAAATTAAAATATTAAATATTACTGTTAAATATACTGTAGATCTAAATCATAAAACAAAATTTAAATGTTAAATCTACATATTCAGCAGCAACTAACAGCAAATGAAGCTGAACCATCAGCAGGAATCAAAGAGATTAATAAATGTTAAAAATAAAAGGGGAAGGACAGGGCTTAGGCCAGGGAAGTCACTGCTGTTCCTACAGGACCACTGGGAAAGCGTTCCCGTACATTGGAAGGAAGGGACGCTGCGGAAGCCACATCCTACTTGAAGGGAGGTAATGTGGAGAATACACATATGAACTGGGCGGATGACCGGCAGTACGACATATGGAATTGTCACTGGGGTGGCTCCAGCCTAAGACGGGGGGAGACTCACCGGACAGTGACGGCAGAGAGACTCTGCCGAGGGAAGACACGGGCTCGCCGTAGGGAGCCGTATCGTGGAAGAATACACATATGGGGTCGCCGTAGGGACCACAACATATGGACCCAGCCTAACACAGGTTCCACACTGCTTACAAGTGCTAGGCCTAACACTAGACGTTCCGCACGTCCGACGTTGGAGGGGTGTGGAGGAACTCAACAGGGTTCAAATTTAAGGGAACTCAACTGGAGTAGAAAGGGGCACATATCCAGTCCATAGGAGGGGAATGGCGCAGCAAGCCGACACTTGAACCGGGCTCACGGTGAAACTGGCTTCATGAGAAGGGAGCCCACGGGAAGCAGCGGAGCCCAAGGGAGCCCTCTAGAATCAGGCGGAGCACTTTACACTCATCATAGAGCTCAACACCTAAGTGGACATGTTGCATCTCGAAATTTTTTACCGAAATGAAAGTAAGCACTAAGTGGCCAACTTTGCTTGGAAACAGCCTTCCCTCTCTGCTGAATTCCTAACAGATAAGAGCTGGTCTGAGGTCTATGGCTTGCGTTCTGTACACGTCTAACCGCTATAAGCGAACGGACAGAGAAAGCTAGGGCTGGATCTGCCTCCTCCGGGGCAGCGCTTGCAGGCTCACCACCTGCTCCTTATTGGGAGGGGTAGGAACCTTGGGAACAATCCAAGCCGGGGTCTCAGCTTGTGGGAGTTAGCCGGCCCGAACTCCAGGCACAATACATTGACCGAAAGCGAGCAAGTCCCTACCCTCTAGTAGAGACCATGCAAGCAGGAGAACTGATATAACAGAATTTTTAACTCATTGCCTGCAGTGGCTCAGGGGCGGTCTCTGCTGTGCAGTTGCACCAGAGATAAGCCCCAAGAAGGCGATCTGGATCAGGACGTGCTTCTCCATACTTCTGCATCACGGTGAGCATCGTTTAAACACCGAGGCAACATCATTTTGAGGGTGAAGGAAAACAGCCTACCCACAGCCAACCCATCTTGCAGGAAAGAGAGCACTGAAATGATCGAAAGCTTTCAGGATCTCCTCTGGAGAGAAGACGCACTTAACGACTAGGTTCCACTTCTAAAGGCGTAAGCACGCTACCCATTTCTAGGGGGTGCTCGCAGAAGTGATGGTAATTATCACATGTCCCTGTGATAGCCACCTGAACCTCCGCGTTCAGACGTAAGACCGCCCGGAATCTCCAGGGGTAGAACGCGGGTGCCATCGTGCCCCGTCCCTGAAAAAGTGTTCAGGGGAAGTCAGGAAGGCTGTCGATGGGAACCAGGTCTGGTTGGGCCAATAAGGGGCAACTATGAAGACCTGCTCCCTCCTGACTTGGCACCGTAGGTGCAAGCGACGGGCGCAAAAAGACAGGAGCACTGCTCAACACAACATGTGAAGATCACTGAGCTTCAGGAGCATTTCTGCTCAGCACTTGAGTGTGATAAGTTCACTGAGCTACAGGAGCATTTCTGCTCAACACTTGAGTGCGAAGAACTTCACTGAGCAACAGGAGCATTTCTGCTCAACACTGAGTGCGAAAGGGATTCACTGAGCTTCAGGAGCACTACTGCTCAACACCTGAGTGTGATGAATTCACTGAGCTACAGGAGCATTGTTGCTCAACACCTGAGTGCGATGAACTTCACTGAGTTTCAGGAGCATTTCTGCTCAACATGAAGTGTGATGAATTCACTGACTTGAGCAGGCGAAAGGCGACCATGAGTCACAGTCGCTTTTAGGAGGCTCACTGGGGAAACGCATTTCTGCGGGCCCCCGGGGCAGCTGAGAGCCAGTGTCTATCTAAGGGTAGTCCGCTCGGACAGAAATACTGGCAGGAAGACGAAACCGGAGAGGCAACTGAGCGGCCACGGAATGGTTATGACCCAGCTGGACCCAGGGGATGGAGTCTCCACTTGCCCTGGCTATAACTGTCGTGAGGCTCGTTGGCGGCACAATTGAGTAGAGCGGGAAGAGTGGAACAAAGAGTCCTCAGAAGCTTCTGACTCCAAGGAGGAGGTGACGGGTGAGTTGTGACATGCAAGGGAAGCTTGCGCAACGGTCGCAATGTCTAACAACTCGAGGCATGAATGCCCGTGTAGTCAGGAGGGTTTGGCAGCAAGACCGGTATGAACTATAGTCACACAGGGTGAGCTGCTCTGCCACGGTCACCTCGGGACCCTATCGTGAAGCTAGCACTGAAGCGGTCATCATATGGAGGAAGCCAATGGCTGCATCTACCATATGCCCCAGGAGCCTCTGAAAGTTCTTTCAGTGGGACCTTTTCTCACTTCAACACCAGCTGAACACACTCTCATTGGAGAGACGTGTTGGACCAAGTCCATCTCCAAAACTGAAAAAGAGATCCTCAACCCATGGGCGAGATTACTCTCTCCCAGTTGACCTGAAGACCCAACGGGCTCTGGAGCACTCGAAGGGAAGGACTCTGTACTGATACTTCAACCCTCACATGCAACACACAGGATGGCCTGCGGCGCAGAAGGTAGAGATCTGAAGCACATGTCTTTCAGGTCGGAGCTGCAGACCAATCTTGGGCCAATATGGTCACGACCCACCACCTAGTAGCATGAAGAACAAGTTTACAACTGGCCTTCATACCGGCTGGAGGAGCGGCTATATCAAATCCTTCGCCAGCAGGATAAGATAAGCATGCACAAGTCAAGAGCACTGCTCAAGACTAGGTGTGATGAATATCACTGGATTTTCAGGAGCACGTCTGTCCAACACCTAATGTGATGATTATCACTGACTTGAGCGGGATAGCCGAGCCTGAGGTGGGACAGCAAAGTAGAGAGAGTGGTGTCAGTGTGCTGTGCAACACTTACCTGTCTCCACTAGCGGCAGGGGGCGCGTGAGATGACCGGGTCCGCCACGATTTGGGCTACCCTTGTGCATGCCATGGGTACCCTGGCCTGACAGACCAGTAGCAGCACCATGGCACGCAAAAGGAAGCGGCTTGCCCAGAGGCTTTGTAAACTCTGCCCGTCGGAACGGACGAGAATTCACAGGCCTTAGGGGGGGACGAGGATCCCCCCAAAAGGCAGCGGCCGCCAGACACAGGTGCACCTGTGTCATGACAGACCGCCCCAATGGAGGGACACCTCGCAACCCTTCACCGTTCCTCCATCAAGGGTAGTGAGGGGGAAAAGCTATTCAGGCAGTTTCTTGCAGAGAAAGATGCCGTTCACCACCTGATAAGCTCTCCATGCATTTCGGAAAAGAAAAGCACTGGGGCGGCGAGCTAAGATCTAGGGCGGCCCTCCCCGAGATACTAATCCTCCAACCAAGACTGAACGGGACACGGTGGAGTTTCCACTCGAGCCCGGCAGCCTCGGTGGACCGTTTCAGCATAGCTGACATTTCTGGATCTGGCTCGGGCAATGTTACACTCCCAGAGGGAGATAACACAGCCAAGTCGTCATCTCCTATCGACATCTTATCCTCTGGGGGAACCCCCATTGAAACAGCTGATCGGTCCATTACAGAGGGACCAGCATGCTCAACAGGAATCCCATCGGTTGCGGTGTGATGGAGGAGTGAGGAGCCCACAGGGAATGGTTACCGGGCAAGACATCCATCACTATCCTCCGATCACCAATCCCACACGGCATCCAGGGGTGGGGCATGGTAATGGGGACTCGTGCTTCGCGGACGAAAGCGAGTCTCGATCTCAACACCGCGAGAGTCATATTCCCGCAATGAGAACATGAGCCGTCCACAAAAGCTGCCCCAGCATGCCGAACATATAAGCACATATGCATACATATTTATATACATATAAACATACAGCTCAAACACGTGATGCAACAATTGTGACTGTCAGAGAGGAAAAGGGAACGATCGCATCCAGAAACGCACAGGTGGAATGACATCTTGAAAAAGACGCAAACGCGCCCGTGTTGCTCTTTCAGAAAATAGGACCGTCACCAGTGCCGGAGCACACAGGGGAACAGAGAACTGAAACACTGAACAGAGAACTGAAACAGTGAAGCACTCACTTTTCCGCCCTCTAACCAGCCGTCAACACACACACAAACATTTAGAATTTGTTGCTGTTAAAACAGCAGTTGAGAGCTCAAAGCTCGCGATCACTGCTGCACTCGCGCTGTAGACCACCAGCACTGGGAGAGTCTTCCTGAAGAAGACCGACACACTCGCTCGTTGTAAACAACAGCACTCTCAGAGACATCAAACGATCGGCTCCGAAGCAAAAGGCAACTAGTGCGTGCATCCACTTCCGTATTTATACCCGCGCCGCGGGGGCGGAGTGTGTGATGCGAATCACGCACGCCAATTACTTTGGCTCGTTCAATAGTACTCGAAGATGATAGGCTCCCTGGCGTGATCCCCATTCAGTCGACGTCGACTACGTCCGACGTTATCGACTGAAAGGGAACTCTTTTTGCTGTTCTGGTTTTAGTGTTCTCAGGTGATACATTTAAACAATAGTTAAATTCTTTGGCAACAAGCCGCCTCTTGATATTTCAGCTGAACAAATTTTACATATTGCTACTCTATTTGGGTCAAAACTGAAAATAAATTTTCCTTGCTATTTCATCCAAATATTTTTGGTTTCTGTTGTTGTTTATCACTACAGTAAACATACAGTATTTAGTTGTTGTTAAGTCAAATGACAACATAAAAGCCATTTATAAAGCATAATCTGATTTGTTTGTTCATATAGTGTTGTAAATATCAAGAGTATCTACAATGGTTGTTATAGTAACGACGTAAACATACTCTTGTTTACTGCCATTCTCTCACTTAGGAGGAGCTCACCACCCTGGTGGGCATGTGCATCTTGGGAAAACTTTCTTACCAAGATGAAGGCAACCACATGTAGTGGGCCAACCTCTGCTTGGAAACAGCCTTCCCTTCTGCTGGTCTCCGTAACAGACAAGAGTTGGTCTGAGGTCCAGGCTTTGGATTCTGAGCACGTATAACCACAATGGAGCGGACGGACAGAGAAAAGCCAGGGCAGGGTCTGCCTCCTCCGGGGCAGCACTTGCAGGCTCACCACCTGATCCCGTAGGAGCAGTAGGAACCTTGGGCACATATCCAAGCCGGGGTCTCAGATTTCATGAGAGTTAGCCGGCCCGAATTCAAGGCACGATTCGTTGACCGAAAATGCGTGCAAGTCCCTACCCTCTAGATAGAGACCAAGCAAGCAGGAGAACGGGTTCTTTAAAAACAGGATTTTTTACTCATTGCCTGCATGGCTCAAAGGAGGTCTTTGCAGTGCAGTAGCACCAGAGATATGTCCCAAGAGGGTAAAGAGGGGGCGGGGTGCAAGGCGGATTCAGTCTCCTTGCTCCCCTCAGGAACCTGGCGATCAAGTCGTGCTTCCCACGGATTTGTATACACTGCATCATGATGTGCGTCAATACAGAGGCAACAACATTTTGAGGTGGAGGAGACAGCCCTCACTCCAACCCATTAGCAGGAAAGAAGCACTGAAGTGATCGAACACCTTAAGGATAGTAACCAGAACCTCCGCATCCTGTTCTTTTTAGAACCTGGAACTTTCCAAGGTCTAAACGCGGGTGCCATCATGCCCCATCCCTGAGAATGTACTCAGAGGAAGGAGTCAGGAAAGGCTGTCGAGAGGAGAGGTCTGGTTGGGCCAATAAGGGACAACTAGCAAGACCTGCTCCATCTCCTCCTTGACTTTAGCACAGTTGTGTCCAAGAAGGCTCACTGGGGAACGCATTCCTGTGGGGGACCCGGGGCCATCAGTGGCCAGAGTTTTTTCTGAGTCGAGGGATGTCCACTCAGACAGGAGAAAAAACAACTGGCGGAGGGATGAGTCCAGAGGGGCAACAGATGTAACTGTGCGGCCCCGAAGTGGTCCCAAACAGCTGGACTACCTGGGGACGGAGACTCCACTCTCCCTGGGCCATAGGCTGTCGTGAGGATCGTCAGCAGCACGATTGAGCAGGTCAGAAGTAATAAGTGGAATGAAGCGACCTCAGAAGCTTCTGATTCCGAGGAGGAGGTGGCGGGCGAGTTGTGACATGCGAAGGAAGCGTAGCGCAACGGTTGACGCTCTTTCCCAGTTGACCTGAGTACCCAACTGACTATGAGCACTTGAAGGGTAGGACTTTGTACTGATACTTCACACCTTTTGAACGCATGAACACAGAATGGCCTGTGGTGCAGAAGGATAGAGATCTGAAGTACATGTTTCTCAGGTCGAACGCTGCAGACCAACCTTGGGGACGGAGCATTTGGAAATGCATCTCTGTGTAACAAATTGAACGTAGGCTTTTGAAAAAAGGGCCCGTCTAAATTAACACAGGACCAAGATGGTAGTAACCCACTTCTCTAGGGTACAATAAAGAATGGGCTTATAAAAGCCGACCTTCATATCGGCTGGAGGGAGCGGCTGCATCGCATGCTTAGCCAGTAGACTGTGATGTGCGCACACAAGACAGGAGCACTGCTCAACACTTAGGTGCGACTAAAGTCACTAACTTTTAGGAGCATATCTGCTCAACACCTAGGTGTGATGAATATCACTGAGCTTGGCGGAAGCAGTGCGAAAAGGAATCGCAAGCCAAATCTGATGGTATAGTTTGGGGCCATCTGGACCGGTTGGGAAGCATTTTTGGCTTCCACAAACCGTGCCAGGGACCACAGACGTACCCGAGGTGGGGCAGCGAGGTGGAGGACAGGGACCCGGCTCGGATGGCCCGAAGGGGGCCTGAAGCAGGGTCTGAGTGTGGTGCACAACACTTACCTGTCTCCACGAGACGGCCAGGGATGCGTGAGAAGGCGGATGACCGGGTCCTCGAACAGCACCCAGCTGCCGTGCTGGTGAACAAGAGGGGGCTGAGGGGTGCAAGGCTTTACAGGGTCGCACACTGCCAGACTTGCCCTCTTGGGACCCAGGAACAGAGGAATTTTCTCTTTCTTTGAAGTGTGGGTACAGCTTGCTCCGCTTTTTTGGGAGCCATCGGTGGAACAGACACACATACAAACGAAGACTCCACCCGGCCCTCAGCCGGAGGAAGGGAGTGGATCGGTGACCAACTCCATGAGCATCCTCCTCCATCCCGGAGCGGCCCGCACAGGAATGCTTTCGCTGTCGCTTGCCACCTGGCTTGGCAGCACCTGGAGTGGGCTGGGCGTCCCTACTGCGACTGGTTCCATGCTGAGGCCTGGCTGAAGGCTGCTGTGGAGGCCCAGCGGGAGCGGCGGCAGGGGAACGCCCTCGGTGACGAAAAGGTGGAGGAACTGCCACTGGCGGCGGCAGGGGAATGCCCTCGGCGACGAGCAGGTGGAGGAACTGCCACTGGCGGCGGTGTGCAGGCAGCAGCGGGCCGCCGGGGCAGGATGTGCCGGATGGCCTCCGTCTGCGCTTGGGCGGCAGAGAACTGTTCTCCGCCACGTCGCCCGACCAGCCCAACCTGGGAAATTGGGGAGACCAGGAATCGAACCTTGTTCGCATCCACCATATCAACCAGGCTGTGCTAACGATGGCGCTCCTGAAACACTAAGGTGGACATCGCCAGACTGATTGCGCATGCCACGACACTCTTGCCCCGGAGGGCGAGGTCGGATGCAGTGCGGTGCTCACCTATGAACGCATGTTCTGGGCTACCCTCGTGCATGTCCATGAGTGCCCTGGCCTGATAGACCTGTAGCAGCGCCATGGCACGCAAAGAGGAGGCGGCTTGCCCACAGGCTTTGTAAGCTCTGACCTCCATAACAGATGAGAACTCACAGGCCTCAGGGGGAGACGAGGATCCCCGTCCAAAAGGCAGACAGGTGCACCTGTGTCGCGACAGACCACTCCAATGGAGGGATAGCCTTGCAACCCTTCACCGCTCCTCCGTCAAGGGTAGTGAGGGGGAAAAAGTAATTCAGGCAGTTTCTGGCAGAGAAAGGTGCCGTCCACAACCTCGTAAGTTCTCCATGCACTTCAGGAAAGAAAGGCACTGGGGCGGCGAGCTGAGAAGCGTGGCCCGCCCCGAGATACCAATACTTCAACCGAGACTGAGCGGGACACGGTGGAGGATTCCACTCGAGCCCGGCAGCCTCGGCGGCCCGTTTCAGCATAGCTGACATCTCTGGATCTGGCTCGGGCAACATTACACTCCCAGAGGGAGATAACGCAGCTGAGTCGTCATCTCCAGGGGCCAGCTCACCCTCCAATGCTGCTATCGACATCCTATCCTCTGCAGGAACCCCAATTGAAACGGCTGATTGGTCCATTACAGAGGGACCAGCACGTTCAACAGGAAATTCCACCGGCTGCTGTGTGATGGAGGAGTGAGGAGCCCACAGGGAATAGTTACCGGGCGAGACATCCATCACTATCCTCCGAGCACCCATCCCACACGGCACCCGGGGGTGGAGCATGGTAATGGGGACTCCAGCTTCACGGACGAAGGCGAGTCTCGATCTCAACACCGCGACAGTCATATTCCTGCAATGGGAACATGAACCGTCCACAAAAGCTGCTTCAGCGTGCTGTAAGCCCAAACACGTGATACAACAATTGTGACCGTCAGAGAGGAACAGGGAACGACCGCATCCAGAAACGCATGGGTGGAATGACATCTTGAAAAAGACACAAACGCACACGTGTTGCTCTTTCAGGTAATAGGACCCATCACCAGTGCCGGAGCACACAGGGGAATGACCGCGGCAACACTGAACAGTGAACTGAAACAGTGAAGCACCCTTTAACCAGCCGTCAACAAACACAAACATTTAGAAATTTGTTGCAGTTAAAACAGCAGTTGAGAGCTCATAGCTTGCGATCACCGCTGCACTCGCGCTGTAGAAAGTCTTCCGGAAGAACAATGACACACTTGCTCGTTGTAAACAACAGCACTCTTCAGAGACATCAAACGATCGGCTACGAAGTGAAAGGCAACTAGTGCGTGCATCCACTTCCGTATTTATACTTGCACCGGGGGGGCGGAGTGTGTGATGCAAATCACGCACGCCAATTCCATTAGCTCTTTTCAATAGTACTCGAAGATGACTTTCTCCCTGGCGTGATCCCAATCAGTCAACACATCGACTACGTCGACCGTGAGCGACTGAAAGGGAACTCACAAGACACATGAGAACATTAAGGAACTGAGGCATTTTACGCAGTCATGCATGTAATGCATACAACTGTCAATCATTCACTACATAGTGAATGGGACTAGAAGGAAGAGTGTGAAAAATGAGTCATCCCGAATGGCAAAAAGGACAGAATCAGAATGAGAATTTTATTATTTCTGATTCTGATTTTGACAATTTTTGGCAACGTCACGTAATCATCCAAATATGACAAACCAAACAGCTATAGAGTAAATCAATCCTAATTATCCTAATTACCTGGATGCTTTGGGTCCTAATTCACCCTGGAAATACGTTTATTCAATAATTTCTTTACACTGATTCTGCTGTAATGCCTAAACTAATGATCATATATGGGTATAACAGAGTACATTTGAATGAGGCCATAGATGATTGAGGAGCAAATCATCTGAAGAGCAATTTCCCAAACATCATCTCCAATATGGACCTAATAGCAGCCATTAATTCTGGAAAGACATGAGGAGCTACAGGGAATGAAGCATCTCTTGCAGTTATATCATTATATCTGTGTGTGTGCGCACATAAGTCTGACTTTGTATAGCCTGAGTGTCCAACAACAACATTTTAAAAGAAGAACAAAAGAAAAAGAAGATGAAAAGACTAAACCGCCAGGGAAAGAGACACAAAAATAGCTCAGAAACAGCAACAGATAAGAAAACGAACAGCAACAGCAGTGACTATAAACGAAGGGAGGAAAAGACACACCTGCAACATGACATGAAGACATGAAGGGGGGACGGGGTAGAAAGAGGTAACAACAACTAAAAGAGGATAAATCGAGCAGGTGAAAAAGGAAGTAGTCAAATGTGAATGTTCTCACATTCTAATACACACGCACACAATCCTCCATCAGCTCCTGTGATGCCTGAAATTCCGTCTATTTCTAGACATAGAAAAAGATTAAATAAAAATGTGCCATGTATAATCTGCAATGCTCTGCCCTAAATATCATTTTTTTGGGAAGATGCAGAAATGTCTCGCCCACTCTTTGAGCTGACATTTATTGAAGAAATCTCTTTTTCTCCCTCTAGTAATGTAGCCACAGACAAACAGACTGGAAAGAAATAAGGCAGTATTTGAGACTGATATTCAGAGCCTCTTCACTGGAGCGTAAAGAGCCAAATGAACAAATCATTTCATTTAAAGACATGTCAGTCTAGGGAACAGGCTGTCATTGAGCGATTTCACATTTTCATTGATTCATAATTAAGCTAAGTGTGATTCTTTGACATTCCAATTAAAACTAAGTTCTGCTTATGAATGAAACAAACGGATAAGGGAATGTTAATCGAACTACATGCTAAAAAAAATCAATGCAAATGACGCAGATTGCTTCCTAAGACAAGGTCACAGAGTTTGTAAAGTTGTTCAGATGTGGCCTGTAATTGTTGTCGATGTACTGTGAGGTAGATTCTTGTTGCTAGGTGACATTTGTGCACAGTACTTACTCATGGCTGCACATAAAGACCTGACATAATTAATCCATTTGCTTGATATGGCATTTTATTAAGAGGCCGTTTCTGCCGCAGGTTGTTCTGAAAAATGACAGTCCCTGCACTGCGTTTTGTTGATTTCTTTCCCGGTTTTCTAAGCTTAGTTGATCCTATTTGCATTATCTATTCAACATTGGCAGTTACTTACCGAGTCCGCCCGCAGCGATGACCCGTCCACCGAGACAGCCGGCTACAAAGTCCGCCCGCTTCTCTCTCATGCGACAACCCCGTGTGGCCTTCAACCACAAACCTGCACACAGGTGAAAACAACCACAGAGGATAAAGGTCAGAGAGGAGGTCAAGATCACACAAGGGTTATTACTGTTCACTAAAACTAAAATCATGACAATATTTAATAAAATAAATTGAAATAAAATAATATATCATATTTTTTTTTTATTCCAGATAGTTGCCCAATGCAACATTTCTCATTTTAGTTTAGGTTTAAGTTGAGGTACTGAAGAAAAACCTAAATAAACTAAAACTTTAGACATTAAAACAGAAAATAAATTAAAATAGGGGAGACCGGGGACAGTTGCAACACTTTTTGCATTTGGCTCTGTTACTCAGAGACGGTTTGGATTAGACAAACCAATTGTTTATACAATAAACTTACATCTGTATGTTAATAGTCTAAACCATTTAAAGATAATTACAGAATGTACATTTTTCACAATTTGCATTTGAATGTAAGGAGTCAGATGTTGCAACTGACCCCGGGCCCGGGGACAGTTGCAACATTGTTTGGGGATGGTTGCAACATGTTACAAATACAATATATTACAATATATGTCAGTGTTAGCAAAATGATTATTACCAAAAATGTAAGTTATAATAATATTACAGTGTTCTTTATTCATCAGCTTTGATTAGATGACAATTATAGATTTGTCTAGATGAGTAAGCCTTATGTGCAGATGTCAAATATTCAAATTGATATAAAATACAGTAGGCTTTTAGTGACATAGGAAGAATGGAACAATTTGTGAGGCAATTGACTTTTATTTAGCCTATTGTCATGTAAAACATTTTTTTTAAAAACTATATTTTATATTATCATTTTTCATTTTAACAATGTTATGCATGGTCACAGACATCTGCACACATGCGCGCACATGCACACACACATAAACATAAACCTCTTGTCCTTGCTACAACTTGATGAACTATATTATATTTAAGTAAAAACTTAAGAAAAAAAATGTTAAAAATACTGCTATGTGGTCTGTTTTTATATTTATGCATTGTACGGGGACAGTTGCAACAGTTGTTTCAACTGTCCCCGTTCCTGTAAGCCATGATAAAACCTCCTGTGCTAGCTAAACAATTGACCTTATTACATGCTAACCATACTAGCTTAAAGTTAACATATCACTCATTTAAACCATATAAGTTTGAGCTGAATCACAAAAAACAGTGACAACAGTTTAACAAAAACAAAGCTCAAGAAAATAAATACTTTAATACTTTAAAAACAGTTTTTCTTCAATAAATCCTGAAGCAGCTCAGAAATCTCCTTGATTTTTCTCTGCAAGGGGGGGCATCCAATTGAGCATGTGCAGTGTGAGTGTCATTACTCTAGCTTGTTTCTGGTTGGAGAAAAATGACATGTTGCAACCATCCCCTGTTGCAACTGTCCCTGGTCTCCCCTACTATAGTACAAAAACGTCTCGGTTACGTATGTAACCCTCGTTCCCTAAGTAGGGAACGGAGACGTTACGTCGGATGACGACGAATGGGGTTTCGCTTAGAAAGCCTATCAACTTCGAGTATTACAAAACGAGCCAATGGCAAAGAAATGCCATGGGTCTGCGGAATTTGCATGACGTAACTCCGCCCCACCTCGTGGGTATAAAAGGAGGAAGTCCGCAACAGCAGTTTATGTTTCTTCGCTGAGGAGCCAAGACTGAGCTCAGGCGATCCCCGCGGTACAGCGGAAAGTGGCAGGCAGACGTAACGTCTCCGTTCCCTACTCAGGGACGTTCCCTTTCGTTGTCACTCCGAGTTACGTCGGATGACGACGAATGGGGTTACCAGTCTAATCAAGCCACCTTCTCGGCTGTCTTCCAGTGCCCTGCGTAAATCAAGGTCCCTGACATAGAAGGACGAAGGACTCAATTTAACACAGGAATACCAAGGTACACTGGGAAGCATATCCCAAGCTAGGGGAAGTATGCAATTAATGCCAACCCAGAGGGGGGGGGGACTTAGAAATACACATATGACCCGAAGGAAACATATGGAGAACACTGATCTCCATATGATCTCGACCTGATCAAACCTGATCTCGAGAGTGAGCTAGGATCAGCCAGTCGTCGATATAACTCAGGATGCGAACCCCGTGTTCCCGAAGAGGAACAAGGGCAGCCTCGACGACCTTCGTGAAGGTGCGAGGAGACAGGGCTAGCCCGAAAGGGAGAACCGCGTACTGGTATGCCTGCCCCTCGAAAGCAAACCGTAGGAACGGTCTGTGTCGAGGAAGAATGGAGACATGAAAGTAGGCGTCCTTCAGGTCGATCGCTGCAAACCAATCCTGGGGCCGCACGCATTCGAGAACGCGTTTGGCGGAGAGCATCTTGAACGGCAGCCTGTGAAGGGAGCGGTTCAGCACGCGCAAGTCCAGGATTGGCCGTAACCCACCGGTTTTCTTGGGGACAATGAAGTAGGGGCTGTAGAAGCCGGACCTCATCTCGGCTGGAGGGACAGTCTCGATCGCACCCTTCGCCAGCAGGGTGAGAATCTCAGCTCTCATGATGGGGGCATTGCCACCGACCACAATGGAGCAGACTCCCCGGAAGCGGGGAGGAGACCGTGCGAACTGAATCGCATAGCCGAGCCTGATGGCGCGCGTGACCCAGCGGGACAGACGGGGAGCTCTAGCCAGGCTCCCAGGAACTGAACCAGCGGGGTCATGCGGGCCACAGGCATCCCCCCGGGGGGGCAGCGAAGCGGAGTAACTGGCCCAGACGTGGACGGCATAGCGGCCCGGTGTGGGGGCACGGTTAGCACCCGCGCCCTGGCAGAGGGGGCCAGGGGAGGACCATGCTGGTCGTCCCGCGGGGGCCTGCTCTGCCAGGGGTCTGGCGACAGAGGGGGACAGGGGCGAAGCGGTCCGTGGACGGCACGCCGTGTCAAGCACCTCTGGGACAGAGGGGGACGAGGAGAGCACGGCTTGTGGGCGGCGCTCTGTGTCGTCCGAGAACTCTGTCTTCCCAGAGACGGGAGAGTCAGTTCTTAGGAGAATAAGGATTTTTCCCCGGCCCTCCACCGGGGAAAGGAGTGGTCCTGCTACCAACTCCTGGAAGAACTGAGTCCCATCTCTGTGGAGCCCGTCTCAGGAGCGCCGCTTAACCCGGCACGTAGCGGGGGGCAGGGCTGGAGAGGGCTGTGGCGTCCGCCCGCGGCTTCCAGAGCCGGCCCGTCTCTTTAAACGGGCGGGGTGGGAGCCGCGGGGGGGGGGGGGGGGGGCGCCTTCGGCAGTGGGCAGACCGAGGGATCTGAGCGGACGGCGGGCCATCGGGACAGAATCACGTCAGTCTGCACATGGGCGGTTGAGAGCTGTTGGGCGAAGTTCTCAACCACACCGCCGAAGAGGCCGACCTGGGATATGGGAACGTCGGACAGACGGGGCCGCGCGACATTCAGCACATCAGACAGGTTGAGCCACAGAATGGTAGGCATCACCTGACCCAGGGAGCGTACGGCCACTTTCGTCGCTCGGAGAGCAAGGTCAGTGGCGGCGCGCGACTCAGTGAAGAGCCCTGGGTCAGTCCCGCCCTCGTGCAAGTCCATGAGCATCTGGGTCGAGGACCAGCAGAATGGCCATGGCCTGCAGAGAGGCGGCTGCCAGTCCCGTGGTGCTATAGGATCTCGCCACAAATGTAGACGAAAACTATAGACCACAGGCGGGTGCTTAGGACTGCGCCGAGAAGAAGCACTCTGAGGACACATAGCATCGCAACAGAGCGTTCAGCCGGGGGAACCCCAGTGTACCCGTGACAGCGGCCCCATCGAGGGGGGAAAGGCGGATGAGATCAGCGAGCGGTCCCGAGAAAACCAGGGGGTCTTCTGGGACTTCGAGATCTCATCATGCACGTCCGGGAGGGAAGGTATTGGGGTTTGCCGTGGACGAGGGTCGGCGGCCTTACCCAAAAACCAATCGTCCCAGGAAAGCATGGCCGTCATCTCTGGATCAGACTCAGGCACAGCCGTATGCACACCAGAGGGTGGCAGCTGTGACGAGTCGTCACTTCGCAGAGAATCAAACCCACCTTGTGAAGCTGCTACAAACATAGTATCATCCTCTGTAGCTTTAAATGAAACACACGGGCCGTGGGAATCACCTATTCACTAGCAGGCACCGCCGTTGAGGGGAGGCTGGGGTCACGGACACGGAGTTGGCGCCTTGTTCCAGACCAACACCCTCAGGTCACCCTGGCCACCAGCCGAAGATCGGGGGTGGATGAGGGGACTCTCACTCTTGCGAGTTCACCGAGTCTCGACCTATATGACGCGATGATGATGTTCCCACAGAGAGAACATGGGTCATCCACGAGCGCTGCTCTAGTATGATCAAGCCCAAACATACTAGACAACGCTCGTGCCCATCAGAGTCCGATACCAAGCTGCCGCAACCATTCGTTTTTTTTTTGTTTTTTTTTTAAATGCACGGGCGAGCCGTCTTTAAAAAGACGTGCCGCGTGCGCTCTTTTAGAGAGAAAACTCAAGTGTTGAAGCGCCCGGGGAAGCACGCACTCTCTGATGAACCACTGCAGAGATAAGCAGGAAGCACGCACTCGCCGGAGATCGCCGTCACACCAACACTCGAGGCACTCGTTTGTGAAGCTGATAATTCAGAGTTGGCTTGTGGAGAGAAGAATACACTTGGCTCCGAAGCGAAAACATAAACTGCTGTTGCAGACTTCCTCCTTTTATACCCACGAGGTGGGGCGGAGTTACGTCATGCAAATTCCGCAGACCCATGGCATTTCTTTGCCATTGGCTCGTTTTGTAATACTCGAAGTTGATAGGCTTTCTAAGCGAAACCCCATTCGTCGTCATCCGACGTAACTCGGAGTGACAACGAAAGGGAACTATAATAGTATATCAATGATATTGGATCACTGCTGCTGCTATTACTACACCGCGGGGCTCTAAAATGCAACTTTCTCCATTGACAACCATCTAAAAGTAGTTATAAATATTTAATCGTCAAATATTGTAAAAAAAATATTAACTCTTTCCCTGCCAGCATTTTCTTTTAAAGTTGCCAGCCACCACAAGCATTTTTGATCATTTTCACAAAATATCATGAGCCCAAGAACATTTTGTTGTATGAATATCTGCATATGCAATATAAAAAGAAAGAACAGACCCTCAGCTTTTAAATCCATATCGGATTTAGAACGATCATCAAAACATAGATGAAATAGATCGAGTCCATCAACACCCCAAAAGCTTCACAGTCCTGGGTTGACATTTCATTCAATAGCGTTAAGCAGTTTTGATTTATATGTGGTTTAATCAGGGGCGTCGGACTGGGGGTAAAACCAGTACTGATTACCAGGGCCCCAAGGGGATGAAGGGCCCTTGAAAAGTCTGGAATACAGACATCCCAATTCTCCCGGAAGTTTGATAGCGTCTCCCTGATGCCCGCAAATTAGTTAAAATCTCCCGGAATCTAGAAGGCGAATGCGAGACAGAACATCTGTGCGCATAACATACATAGCGCGTGCGCAATCCAACCCCCCCCCGTCAACAATCCAAAAAGTATTTTATTTGGAACATAGGGGCCCATCAGGACTGACTATACATAGGGCCCGGGATCTTGTGCTACGCCCCTGGGTTTAATGTTGATGATCGCGTTATTTTACATATGCATCTGCTTACATATGATATTGCATGTTTCTGCTTCTTCTTCTCCTGTGTTTTGATCAGGCCATTCAATACTCTTTCAGAAGATGTGTCATAGCGCCCCCTAATATTTATTTATTATATTATATTACATTTAAATTATAATGGAAATTATAATCAAGTATAATAGTTTTCATTATTAAAACAAATATTTCATTCAATCAGCATTGTCAAGACTAGTGATCGACCGATGTATCGGTTTACCGATATTTTTCCCGATATTTAAGCATTTTCCCATAATCGGGTATCGGTTTTGTAATATCGGATTTGCCGATAAACGGCGCCATCTTGTGGCCGTTTTGAGAATTCCGCCATTGCAGCCCGCCTCTGAATCCGTCATGTCCTGCCCCAATAAAGACGTAACTTTACATGAATTAAATAAAACAGACATGAATGAGTGCATGTTGAAAATAAAAGCGCTGAATTTAATTGTTTATCTGATGTATTTGCTCACCATTAGTCTCGAAAAAAAGTTCGTTCATATTGCTGAGCACTCACTGGGTTGATGATCAGGAATGCTCAAGCACGGCCACTGAATGAAACTTTTGACAAGATTATCTTGTTTAAACTCCCTAGATTATATTATCATTTACTACATAGCAATTATTTCGCTAATACACATCTAAATATACCGCTTTGTGGAAATTAATTATTTATTATCTGCACGCGCCATCGCGGTTGAGTAGCCTATATATAGTTCTGTGAAAATGCATAGATAAACAGCACTTTGTCAGAAAGCATTTCATTATCTAGACCTACAAAAATATTATTAATAATTAATAACATACTAGTTGGAAAATGCAATGATGTAAATGCTGTTTTGTTTGTTACTTTCCTGACAATGTTATATTCTAGCTAATATTATTCAGTGAATTAATATTACCCAGTGAATTATTCCTCACTCTTAGTTTAAACCTATTAAACAGCACATAAACCTTCTAAAACTGTTTAAAATGAATTACATTTCTGCAAAGGTGATATGACTCCCCTGTCAATTATTTTCTCCATATGAAAACATATGTTTTCTACACTACAACCTAGTTCTGCTTAACTGGGAGTATTAAGTTACACTACTAAAATAGCTACTAAAATTCATGTAATTTAGATTTTTCCCCCCAGTATGTTAGAATAATTTTTGTGATTTATTTTTTACCTCATCAAAGCTTTTATTTTTAAACAAAGGCACTTTATTTTTTGGACTCAGACCCCTCTATTTATTTGTGTATAAATATAAAGTTTTATATTTATATATTATATAGGAGGGAGTGATTATATATATATATATATATATATATATATATATATATATATATATATAATATATATATATATATATATATATATATATATATATATATATATATATATATATATATATATATATATATATATATATATATATATATATATTATATAGGAGGGAGTGATTGTTTTAAATAAAATGGTTTGTTCAGTTCATTTGTGTTGTAATAATTGTGTCAAAAACAGAAGTATAACAGTAAATAAATATCGGTTCTTCATATCGGTTATCGGGCACATAAACATGCAAATAATCGGTATCGGTCGATCACTAGTCAAGACATCATCATGGAACTTATTCACAGCAGCACCATCTTTGATTTTTAGCGGGAATGAAAAAATCTAGATATCCGTCTCTTCAGTGGGTTGTACTGTCATTTAATGCGTTTTTGGATTGTTCTGCTGACAAAACACAGCAAAATATCTTTACAAGAAATTTCAAGAGACAAACTGCCGACATTATGAGCTGTGGAAAATTGTGAAAAAGTGATCATACCTGTCCTACCTTTTCATACCTGTCATGGCACTGCTCTGAATAAGGTCTATTCCTGTGACTCCAGTCCAGAGCGATCAGTCACATAGCTTTCATGGCTTGGGTCATTTGCTCAAAAACCTCCATGGTTTCCATGCACACTGTTGGCAGATGGTGACTTTTCAGGGGGTGCTTTGCTAGCTGAACACCAGTTGTTGAGATCTCTCCAGGTATTATATTATGTTTTGTTAACGAAGTTCAGGAGAAGCACATTCAAATAATTGATCCAATTATCACATCATTCCAACCAGCTGTCGACAATCAGTAATCAACATGGGTGGAGACCTATATATACTCATTTGACTCGCCAATGTTCCTCAACAGTTTTTCAGCATACCTCCACCACCCCGTCTCCTCTCACTCGCCAGGTTACTTCTTAAACAACAATACGGGGGGAGTACTCTGGGTTCGGGCCCAATATCCGAGCTCGGAGACCTCTCCCCGGACAGCACGCCAAATATGCATACCATTTATTCTATCTAACTTATTTGTAAGTGTGAACTAGTGAAACCTCCTTGGAGTCTTCACAGATCAATATAAAACTCCAGCATATGTCCCTGATTCACTAAAATTTAGCCAGATGGGCCATGTTGCTCGTGGGTATTTGTCAGCATGTGGGGACCGGCCACAGTTGACTATTAAAACCATAATGTACCAAAATGACAGCAATAAAACAAAACAAGCGGGCACTGAAAGTCAGAGTCAGAGAGAGTTCAGACACACAAAGTCGATCTGCCCTGAACACAGACATCTTGAGGCACAGCTTTAGAGATGAACAAACAGCTGAGATGTCGTATCTCTCACTATTTTTGATGCCCTAACATGACATGAACATGCAGTTTCCAAAAAATCTCCCTGCATGACACCATCTGCCTGGGAGCAAATTTATGCCCTCACTTATCTCAGATGCTCCCATAAACATCGTTCTTCACTCACTCTTTCTGAGGGCACTTTAAAATCTGTTCACTGCATTTCCTTTCTTTGCTGTAACCTTCAGCCACCTGACATCTCTTTCAACTACTGGGATCTCTAAGCTCTTCCGCATCTTTCAATTCATCCCACACATTCTCCCTTCTGCCTGCCTCACATAAAGAAATGCAGCCTGTTTGAAAAATACTCTATAGGCCACTGTGTCCTCACCTGCAAACTATCAGGATGATGTGCTGAGGATGAGAAGTACTCAGCTGTAACCTACCCAACCTTGTCCTGACTTTAATATCTTCCAGTAGTTTGACTCTGAGGATTTTACCACTTTAATAAGGGTCATAAGAAAAATAATTTTCCTTGATATTCTGAGGCCAACTGAGTTGTACTTTAAAAACATTTCAATTAATTTCAATCACAATTCAAAACATCACCAGTTTGTATGGTCTTCAGATTTAATTGGCTAATATGAGTGAATTTTAGTACTAATACACAGTCCACCGACACTGGGACTTTACATTGTTTGTATCACCCCGCAAATGCCTGTTTGTTCCAGAACAGACTATATTTATCTCTATGCTCAATTACAATAGGCCTAAAGATAATGGTTATAATATTTGTGGCTTTAAAGCAATATATTGTATAAAATGGTATAAATAAACATGACGTGACTTGACTGGATTGTGCCCAATTGCACTACTTTCTTTTCTGCTGTCATTTCTGCAGTGTTTATTTTGTTACTGAGAGGAAAACAACAACATTTGAGCTCAGTAACCTTAGACCCATTACTTATTTCACAGATTCTCGAACCATCATGTGACAAATGGCATTCTGGCTTGAGCGAGCGGCCCAAAACGTAATCTTCAGAAAGGCACTCTCCACTCTGGAGGAAATATTACCGCTCCCGCTCTGCTCACATGCACTGTTCCAGAAGGACTGTCAGTCTGAGCATTAGTGTTGGGGAGTTTTGAGACTTATTTGCATGTTAAATAGTTATGCTAGTTGGTGGCAACAAGGGAATGTCTTTATGAGTGAGTCAGTGAATCATTTATTTAGGGATTCATTCACAACAGACATTTAAACACACTGATTCATTACCCAGAGAACTAAACAAGTGACTGCCTATATGAGTAAGTCATTGAATCATTCAGTTAACTGTTTAGTTCAAACACACTAATTCATTCTGGAACAAAACTTCCACTGCTTGTCAAAAAGATGAATATATATTTACATACCACTCCCTTTTATACGTCTTTTTGTAATGCACATTTCAAAGATGATCCCGTCAGTGAGGCACGCAAACATGACAGTCACGCAGCTCTTAGATGGTAGGTTTTTCTTTGACTGTCTGCGTTTTTGCGCTTGCGATCTTCTAACATTACACTCGGACCCACCGTATTTCTTGGCACACTCGTTTTATGCATATTTGGGGTATTTGACCCTATTATTGCGGGTGTATTATGGACATGTAACAGTCTAGACCCTGAATATAAGAAAACCTCGTTTTTTTCAGATGTATTTCTAAGAGGAATTCGGAACAATACAGTACTAATAAACCATTGCTTCCTGCCAGCTGTCAAATAAAAAGTCCAAGTCAGAAAGAGCGAGAAAGACAATATTGTCTTGAATCGCCTCCTCTGATAATGAAGCTCTGCATTTAAGCACCTTCTCTCTAACAAAACAGATGTGCGGAGGAACACTGAGAAAGAGCGAAAGATCAAAGATATAGGAATAAGCTTTCTCAGCCTGTCTGTCTTTGCCATACACACACACACACACACACACACACACACACACACACACACACACACACACACACACACACACACACACACACACACACACACACACACACACACACGAGCACATACACAAACATTATAATCTCACTGTATGTGATTACAGCACATTGAAAGGAGAAGGACAGTACAGAGAAGAAAAGATTTGGATGGAGGGAAGAAAAGAAAAAACGGTTAAGCAGGAACAATTTCTTCCTCCCGCTGTCCCTTCTGAAACCACAAGATAAATTGGTTGAAATTGCCAGTGACTCCACACTGACAGGAGTATGAGTGTTTGTCTCTTTCTTTCAATGTGCATGAGACGCAAATGGAGCTGAATTAGGGTCAGAGTTCACAGATAACACTCTGAAACTCTACATCACACAGACGCGCTCAAATCTGATGGTTAATGTAGCCATGTGTACAGAGATGATGGCTTGTCTCCATATAAGATCTCAGATCACAATTCATTCTCAGATTTATCTGTATTCATCTGAGTCAATTAGATGACAGGTGAAGGGAACATAACGTATTCCAGGCCATAGCTGTTCACATACAAAAGGTCAAATTTCCCTCCCAGCAAAGGTCTGAACAATCATAATAAACAGTTCACTATTACAGGAGCAAGTATGTTGTATAGCTATGAAAGAATCAAAAATGAATTTCAGATAATATTTTTTTGTTTTTAAAAAGTTTAAATAAATATATATTTCTATAAAAATATATATAGGAACACAAAAGATTATATTTTTGTCACTGTTTGTTTATACAGTGAAGATCAATAGGGTCCAAAACATCAAAACAAAATAAAAGATATTTCAAAATATTTTCTTTTATGCCCAAAAAAGGACAAGTAAATAACAACATTTTTGTGGAATTGTAGTGTACCAAAAATCTTAAAAATATATATTTTTTGCAGAAAAAATAATAAAAATGAAATAAAAAGGACACTTAAGTGTATTTATTGAGAGTACACCTTCATCATGACACACTTTTAAAATCTGATCTTTGTAATAAAGGCAAAGTTTTATTTAAAGCACATTTCAAATACTTCTTTTAAAAATCTTTTTTTATGTTTAGATCTTTTGACTGACATACTAAAGTTCATGTACTTGTTTATAGTTTTAACAGTAGTGTGTTATTTGATATTATATTTAAAGGTAATATATTTTAAATGTACAAAATTGCAAATTCATCATTACAAATGTGTAATTACAAATAACATGACATACAAGTTTCAATTTAAATGTCATAAAAGTATATTTTAGTTTACCACAAATACTTGTAAGTACACTTGGCAGTACACTTTAACCATTACATATAAAGATGCACACAAGTCCAACTTAACTGTGCCAAAAAAATCACTCCTAAATATAAAAATATACATGTAAACTATAATACATTTTTATTTAATTGTAAATAACATGCAATTATGTAATCGTCCTGAAACATTACATTCAGTTCGCTCTTGAGTATATTCTTTTAAAGTACATTATTTCCATAAGTAGGCCTATGCTAAAGTATGCACTGTTAACTGTCGCTGTAGATTTAGCAGCACAGTACTGTAAAAACCTACAGTACAATACTGCATTTCTATTTTACAGTAAAATACCGTAATTTGCATTGCATTCTGGGCAATTTTGTTTGAGCGGGAACATTTTACAGTACATTTTAGTGTTGCTGTAACCTAGCTGTAACCTGGCTGTAATATGCCATGCAATAATACAGTGTTGCTGTAAAAAGAGTGCGCACGCGCCGCCTGACTGACGTCAGAGCACAACTGCGGCAGGTCGCTCACTGGATGGATATCTTACTCTGTGGATATCTGGAAATTTGGTAAGTACATTTTTACTTTTATAATAAGGTTTTAGGATTTTACGCTATAATGTACATGGCTTTTAATGTGAAATGACAGTGGAACCCTTACAGAAAAAACCCATGAATTTCACATGTTATCACATGTTTTCCACATGTGCACACATGTGACCACATGTGCCCACATGTGACCAGATATGAACAACATGTCATCACATGTGAACAATGTTTCACCACATGTGAACAACATGTCACCACATGTGAGTAATGTTCGACCACATGTGAACAACATGTCACCACATGTGAACTTAATGGAACACGTGGCACATGTGGAAAACATGTTATAGGTAATAATGTGGAGCTCATGTGAAATATATTTGCACGTTGTAATAGGTTTTAACATGTGAATTATGTTACCACGTCACAAATACTGTACATTTTTAGCTTCAATAGCCTTATTCACACAAAATGCATAGAACATAAAGCTTATAATGCATGAGTAGGCCTAGGCCCACATTTGCCTACTAATGTGAAAATATATTCATGAAAATATTTTAATGATAATGTAGCGTATAGTTTTTAATCAAGTGAGTTTTTGCAATACTTTTATTTCAACACTGTTTACCATTTCTAAAGCTATTATAAATATATTTTACATAATCAACAGTATAATATTTGATATAATCAATAGGCTACTGCTTTCATATTCATAGGACATCTTTTATATATATATATATATATATATATATATATGTGTGTGTGTGTGTGTACCATTGAAAGATAATCTGAAAGCACTATAAAGACTGGCTTTATATATAGGCTATTTATATTAAAAATAAAATCAAAAGCAAAGTGATGGTATACAAAATATTGCAAGCACGTTTTCAAATAAAATAAAGTGGATATATGAAACTTTTCATTTTAAGTGCTGCATGATTTTGACGTGGTTTAATCAATGCCGTGCGCTTGAACTTTCGAGTCTCTCAAACACTGGAGCGGCCGGCGCGCAGAGGTGCCATGGAAACGGCGCGGGACCACTGCTACTGGTAAGCAACAAAACTCCCTCTCTCGCTGTTGTTTCAACTTTTCACGGCTTTTGTCAGGTGAGATTAGTCTCTAAAATCACACGAATAATACTCACAACTGTTTTTGACATTTCTCTTACTTGTAATTTACACGATTCTGTTAAAAATTTAATTTATAGACATGGCGTAGTGTCTTCGGAAAAAGTCCGTTAGGATCTCAACCGTTCCCTTTCGAGAGGTCTCTCCTATTGCGTAAGTAGCTTACGCTATGGGAAAACTCCTTTTCTCGAGAATATTGAAGTCTTTATGTAAAACGCATTGCGGCTGCACAGCTGACAGCAATGAACGAAGGAGCTCGGTCATTGGCTGTGCTGCGGCAACTTGCTCGAACCAATGACGGGGCGACTCTGAATGCGCGACCAATGAGCGCGCTTCGCGCCCGCGCGCGTCAGAGCCCGCCAAGATGGGCGTGGCCAAGAGCTATATATTGGGCGCCCCGTCATGAGAGTTCTTTAGATTTAATCTCCTTCAGCGAACACCTTCTTCACTGGATCCTCCGGATTATTGGAAGCCTTTGCCGCCGTGGAAAAGCATACCAGCGGGATTGCTACGAGGACGTCGGCACCTTCAGCCGCCTTCAAGCACCTCCTACTGAGCCATCCGGCGCGCCATATACGCAAGTATTTTACATCTGTCCGCCCCGCGACATTTGTGAAAGAGCAATTTTCCAATAAGGCGTTGTTTCAAATGCCTTCCTGCGCGTCGTGCAGAGACCTTCTCCCGGACGGGGATCGTCACATCATCTGCGCTCGCTGCCTGGGCCGGGACCACGCAGAAGCTGCATTGACAAAGGGCGGATGCCCGGAATGTGATGACCTGGGTCTCTCCGCACTACGGGCTCGCCTCACCGCTTTCGCCGTGAGCGAGCCCATCGCCACCCCTCTGTTTGAGGCGCGCATTAAGAAAAAGCGCCGCTCACAGAGGCTTCCTGAACCTGAGCTCAGTGACGTCACGCCGAGCCAGTCTCCGCGTGCTTCACCGCCGCTCTTGCCTTCCCCACCGCCGGTTCAGTTCACCCAGCCGGACCCACACCCCTCTAGCAGAGCGGTGGGCCTTGTGACTTTCGGCGCGTCCGAGGACGACGGGGGAATGGACGACAGCTTGTCCATCGACGCTGCAACGGACGACTGGGCGGGCTCCACTCTCGACCCCGCCCCGTCGACGCTAGCTAGCACGAGCGGGGGCTCCACTATGGATACTGAGATTATCCGTGTCCTCTCTAAGGCCGTGGAAGACCTCGGGCTCGATTGGTCTTCTCCCGAAGAACCAACCCGAAGCCGACTGGATGAGTGGTTTCTGCAGGGGCGCCAGCAGGCCCCTCGGCAAAGGCCTTCTCCCTTCTTCCCGGAAGTTCACAACGAACTCACCAAGTCGTGGAAAGCTCCCCACTCTGCGCGCCTAAAGCCTTATTTTTCTTCTTCGCTCTCCTCAGTGGACGGCGCGAAGGAAAGAGGCTACGAGGGAACGCCGCCCCTCGAGGAGGCCGTGGCCAATCATCTCTGCCCGCCCTCCACCACCGGATGGAAAGCCAAAGCTTCCCACCCCTCCACCGCACTACCTCTGCTCTCGCCGTTCGCGCCTACGCCGCCGCCGGCCAAGCTGCATCAGCGCTTCACTCAATGGCCGTACTTCAAGTGTTCCAAGCCAAGCTTCTCCGCTCTATGGACGAGTCTGGCCCCGAACCCGAAGCCTTCAGGGACCTACGGAGTGCGACTGATATAGCTCTGCGAGCCACGAAGGCCACCGCCCAGTCCATCGGCCGTGCTATGACTAATTTTACTGTTCTCGAGCGCCATCTGTGGCTGACTCTGACTGAAATGAAGGACGCGGATAAGGCGCCATTTCTCGATGCGCCTATCTCCACCAGCGGGCTGTTTGGACCGGCGGTTAAAGGTTTCGCCGAACGCTTCACTGAGGCCCAGAACGCTTCACAAGCTATGCGTCATTTCCTGCCAAAGCGCTCCAGCTCATCGCAGAGCAGACAGAGACCGCCACAGCCGCAGCGGGCTAAAACAGCTCCCACCGCCTCACAGCCCGCGCCTCAGGCTGACGCTCGACGCCGCTCGCGCTCTCACAACCGCAAGCCGCCTCCTGAGCGACGGGGTCCTCGGCCCAAGATTGTGCTGAACCCTGAGCCTCGAAAGCCGTCCTAGCCACAGAAATGAGAAGAGAGAGTGCGTGTCTCGCAAAAGCCGGACCACTCTCTCTGCAAAAGCTCAAACATTACCCAGTCCCCTTACAGGCGGCTGGATATGTCCATACAGCAGTCAATGGGCCAGTCACAGAGCTCGCTCACCTGCAAACAAACGCCGTTTTTACGGCGATGCACTGAAAACACAAAAAGAGTCTTTTTCTGCCTGCATCACTAAGGGTTCACATGTCCACAAAGTGTGCATTCCCAGATACTGTCAAAACAGTGCCAAATTCATTCCCAGCTCCTAGCCTGTATTCAGCCCATATCTGTACACGCAGCGGCATGGGAAAACATTCCAGATATGCCGAAATGGGTATTGAATATAGTAAAGCACGGATACTCGCTCCAGTTCGCTCGCAGACCACCACGTTTTACGACTGTAGTCAAGACGAAAGTGAGAAAAGAGTGTTCACATGTTCTACGCACCGAGGTGCGCAAACTAATAGAAAAGGGCACTGTGGAAACTGTTTCCCCCTCTCTGAGCGGGACAGGTTTTTACAGCCGCTATTTTCTCGTCCCGAAAAAGGATGGCGGTCTCCGCCCCATCCTAGATCTCAGACACCTGAACAAAGCACTAATGATTCGCTAGTTCAGAATGTTAACAACCAAGCATATCCTCGCGCAAGTGCGCCCAGGAGATTGGTTTCTCTCAGTGGATCTGAAAGATGCTTACTTTCACATTCCAATAGCGCCTCATCACAGGCCGTTTCTGAGATTCGCTTTCAAGGGACAGTCATACCAGTACACAGTACTCCCGTTCGGCCTGTCCCTGGCTCCCCGTACATTCACGAAATGTATGGATGCAGCACTTTCCCCCCTAAGACGAAGGGGAGTGCGAATACTGAATTATCTCGACGATTGGCTGGTTCTAGCACAATCAGAGAGTCAGCTAATAACACACAGATCTTGGATTATCAGCCATTTAGAATGCCTGGGTCTAAGAATCAATTTTGCAAAAAGCATACTATCTCCCAGCCAGAGGATTTCTTTCCTGGGAATAGTTCTAGACTCGATGCAAATGACAGCGCGTCTCTCATCGGAGCGCGCGCTCACCATCCGGCGCCTTGCAACATCATTCAGGGCGGGCGCGCGCGCCCCCGTCAAACGGTTTCAGAGGATGCTCGGTCTCATGGCCTCAGCATCGGCCGTACTCCAGCTAGGATTGTTGCATATGCGTCCTCTCCAACGCTGGCTCAAGAGCCGCGTCCCTACTCACGCGTGGCGTTCGGGCCACTTTTTAATCAGAGCGAACCACGGCTGTATAAAAGCCCTGACGCACTGGAAAGCCGCCGACTGGAACCAGTCAGGCGTGAGTCTGGGTGTGAACACAAGGAGAAAGATGATAACGACAGATGCCTCCAAAATAGGTTGGGGGGCCCTTTACGAGGGCAGGCCTGTCTCCGGCTTTTGGTCAAACCCGGCGAAGCGCCTACACATAAACTGTCTGGAAATGAAAGCGGTCGCTTTGGCTCGTCCTGGTCCGAACGGACAACATGACGGTGGTGTCGTACATAAATCGCCAGGGTGGACTCAGGTCGAGCTCCATGCATTCAATGGCCAGGAGACTCATTTTATGGTCCCAGCACAACTTGCGCTCGCTGAGAGCAGCGCATGTGCCAGGCGCCCTGAACCAGGGGGCAGACATGCTATCCAGAGACAAGATTCTCCCAGGAGAATGGGCTCTCAACCCGCTGACGATTCAGTGGTTATGGAAAACCTTTGGCAAAGCGGAGATCGACCTCTTCGCCTCCAAGGAGAACGCGCACTGCTCTCTTTTCTTCACGAAAAGCACGGACGCGCTCGCCCAGAGCTGGCCGAGCCGCCCCTTATATGCCTTTCCCCCGATCGCGATGCTGCCACAGGTCATCAGTCGGGTCAGAGAGGAGGAAAACGCAGTGCTGCTGATAGCCCCACTCTGGAAGAACCAAACATGGTTTCCAGATCTGATGCAAATGCAATCTGCACCACGGCCGATTCCACTGAGGCCAGACCTCCTCAGTCAGGCCAGCGGGATGATATTTCATCCCGCCCCGATCTGTGGGCCCTTCATGCATGGCCCCTCAACGGGTTCCCAGGAACCTCGCGAGCGGAGCACTAAAAACCATCGCTGAGGCACGGGCGCCCTCCACGAGACGCTTATATGCCCAGAAATGGAAAGTGTTCAGTGACTGGTGTAATACCAAGGGCCTGAACCCTGTAACATGCGAGATTACGAGTGTACTCGTTTTCCTACAAGGGCTTCTGGAGGCGGGCCGCACCCCCTCCACGCTCAAAGTATATGTGGCTGCCATCACAGCGTCACACGACCTTGTAATGGAACGTCCATTGGGAAGAAATGACCTAATTATTAGTTTCCTAAGGGGCGCCAGGAGGATGAACCCTTCACGCCCCCCCTCAGTGCCGATCTGGGACCTAGCTACGGTCCTAGACGCTCTTAAAGGGCCCCCGTTCGAACCACTCCGAACCGTGCACCTTAAACGGCAGGCTGGGCCTCACCGTCCACATTTATCAGATTCTACAACCTACAGGTCCCGACATTGCATTCCAATGTGCTATCAGCATAATACTAGTTGAACTGCGAGTTCGTATCTAGATTATGTATGTGCTTGTGTCACACTGAGCGCCTTCTAGCCGCTCTGTATTTTTTCCCACATATAAAGCTCGCCTCTGCGGCTAGTTGGATGATAACTTTGCTTTTCAGCTTAGGCACCTGCCTCTGGCTATTATAAGGCGAAGTTCAGCACGCACGGCGTTTTGCATGGTGTTCCCATAGCGTAAGCTACTTACGCAATAGGAGAGACCTCTCGAAAGGGAACGACTCGGTTACTAACGTAACCTCGGTTCCCTGAGAGGAGGGAACGAGTATTGCGTAAGCTGCCGTGCTTGGTTAGTTCGCTTCAGTCGTTTTAACCTAAAGAACTCTCATGACGGGGCGCCCAATATATAGCTCTTGGCCACGCCCATCTTGGCGGGCTTTGACGCGCGCGGGCGCGAAACGCGCTCATTGGTCGCGCATTCAGAGTCGCCCCGTCATTGGTTCCAGCAAGTTGCCGCAGCACAGCCAATAACCGAGCTCCTTCGTTCATTGCTGTCAGCTGTGCAGCCGCAATGCGTTTTACATAAAGACTTCAATATTCTCGAGAAAAGGAGTTTTCCCATAGCGTAAGCTACTTACGCAATACTCGTTCCCTCCTCTCAGGGAACCGAGGTTACGTTAGTAACCGAGTCGTTTTCAGAAGAGGTAACTTAGCAGCTAACGTTAGGCTAACGTAACGTTAACTCGGTTGAACTTTTATTTATTAAAGTTTAGGATTTTAATCACCTCTTATGTGTAGATGAGAGGTTTTGTAAAGGTTTTACTTGGAAGTGAGCTAATTTATTTAACACAAACGTAAACAAAACATATCGGTGATGTTACTTTCAGGAGCAAGAAAATTGTCTGAAACTAACGTTAGCTCAATGGTAACGTTAAACACATTTTGATTAAAAAATGTTCTGTGATTTCAGTAGTAACAAAATAACCCATAACAGAGAGAAAGCTCCACGACTTCAACATTTCTGAAGAAAGCTGCTGCCGTAGAAGTAACGTTAGGACACAGGTGAGCCGAGGAAGCTCATTAAATAACCTAATTTTATTTCTCAAATATTTTTTTTTTAAATTGTTTATTTTAAGAAGGTTTTGACATCCAAACGAAGTTACACGGTTTGAGCAAAATTAAATGAACAAGTAAACCCAAAAACAAATTCTGTTATCCTAGTTAAGAAATTATATTCTGTATATTCTTTAAATTATTTCTCTTTTCTGCATTTCACCTCTGCTGTACCTTCTTTCCTTTTAATAAACCTGGCATTGCATTGTTGGCTCAGTGACAAATGGCTTGTTGTGTTCTTAGATCCTTCAATGCTGATGCCCTGCAACGTAGCGGAGTGGAGCTGATCTTCATCTCTAAAGCACTATTGATGAACCATATGATTAGTAAGTAAAACGCCAAACATACACTAATGTCAAACATACACTAATTGTCTTGGTACAAATGTTTATGTCTCTTATGTTCACCAAAAAAACATTAAAAACAATAATATTGTGAAATAATATAAATAAAAAAAACTGTTTTCTATGTGAATATATTGTAAAATGCAATTAATTCCTGTGATCAAAGCTGAATTTTCAGCATCACAGCTTCACATCATCCTTCATAAATTATTCGAATATGACGATGTGATGCTCAAAAAACATTTATGATTATTATCAGTGTTGAAAACAGTTGTGCTGCTTCATATTTTTGTTGTTTTCAGGATTATTTGATGAATAGAAAGGTTAAAATAACAGCATTTATTTGAAACAGAAATCCTTACTCTCTCTTTTGGTCAATATAATGCACCCTTGCTGAGTAAAAATATGAATTTCTTCTTTTTTTTCTATTAATTTTTAAATCTATCATTGACCCCAAATGTTTGAACATTAGTGTAAACTACCCTTCATATGTTTGTGGTCTATTTAACAATGATTCTGGAGGGGAAAAAATGGTTTAAACTGTTACAATGGTTTACACAAACACATTAATCAGCACAACTGTTTTCAACATTGATAATAATCAGAAATGTTTTGGATGTTTACATGGTAAGAATGTATAGTATTCAAATATAAAAAACACTGACTCATTAGGTCATGTTTTCTCATTAAAGTCAGATTATTTCCTATTAATTCAATAGAATATGGTGACTTCAATTTACATGACGTCATGAGCAATCAAGTCATTTATATAGATCAGTGAGTAGTGCCCAGCATATCTAAGTCCACTAAAGGAGATTTCTCACATTTTACCCCTAAACTCTGGAATAACTATGAAGGTAAAAGAGTAACAAGACTCGAGCATGAACAATAAATACTTGTATGCTAAAATTTACACTCACAGCTCCAACGTGAAAACCTCACCTAATACGCAATAACGTTGAAAAGATCACGGTTTCTGTCCTGACGAAAATTTTCTATTTTTTTTTTGTATTTTTTTTTTTGCTTTGCAGAACAAGTCTGTGACTGACTTAATGAACCCAGTTGCTTTGGATCATGCTCAAAGATGTAAGGGTTACAAAAAGTTAACCAGAACTCTTATGGACTCCATCTTCTCTTTCGAAGAGATGGCAGCATGAACGGAAAAAAGGGGTTGTTGGTGAAAAAAGAGCCTTGGACCTACAAAAGGTGCAGCTAATAATTGGTAAGCATGTCTGAATATCTTTTATCAATAGTTATTAGGGCTGCACGATATTGGGAAAAAATCACATTGCGATATTTTATTTTTCTGCGATATATATTGCGATATGAAAACAATTTCACCAGATGACTTTATTAGCTCTCTTTGGAAAGAATGAATCATCTGAATGACTGGGGTGATTTTTTAATGGAGTAAATCTGCATAGCAACTATTATAGTTAACTAATGTAGTTAACTAGAGTTTAATAAATGGAACCTTATTGTAAAGTGTTACCGATTTGTTATGCCTCGTGAGTTCAGTGTTGGACAGGTCAGAAAGCCATTTATTAAAGTGAATCGGTTCAAAGGAGTCATTAGTTCGCGAATCTCTCTCTCTGCTCGTTCTCTGTTAGGTTGATGTTTAAACAGGACTTAAAACACATGCAAATGATAAACTTTCACTATACTATGGTTAAACTTTGCAATTAATCCGCGAATCGCAAGCGTTACGGGCCGGGGAGCTGCTGGCCCGTACTGATCATGAATCACGGATCAATTACGATCCCTAAGGCTTACATCGCAACATCCTGCGATGTGACTATCGTGGATGCGCACATCGCGATATCAATGTTAAAACGACACATCGTGCAGCCCTAATAGTTATTATATATGACAAGCGCTGAGCGCGTCCATCAGCGCCAGCCATAGAGTGGAAAGCACAGTTTGAATCTGGCAGTTACGTCACGTCATATCAAACTTGTTTTCAAATTTTAATGTAATCAATCTCATTTCTTACAGACCATGTCAAAAAGAGGCACCCAGGCATTGGAGGCACTGAGATCAAGGTCTGCATGGCACAAAAGTTAAAAGATCTGAGGAGACGAGCAGAAAGGTAATATTCAGACGATCCAACATCCAAGTGTGATCCCCATGTGGTCTGTTCACATTTGCGAAACCGACATGCCTCAGTTTATTCCTCAGTCTACATTGTGATCTATTCACAAACTGTCAATAGTTTTTTTATATAAATGAGACGCACCACTCGTCTTATACAGTTGTTTAAGCAAGATGTAAACGATGTAAAATATTTACGTAAAACGTTTAATGACATAATAACATTACAAATGAATAATAATTAATTATTAAGCCCCATCCACTTTAGGCTTCAAAAATGCTTTTCAGAAAGCTACGGGGTGACGTCACGGGCACTACGTCCATATTGTATTTTACAGTCTATGGTTTGCACTGCCCTAATCTTTGATCTTTTTCTATCCCAAAACAGGATGCCTGCTGCAGGAGACACAAAGGACTGAGACAACACACTTTCACAAACGCACACCACACACACACACACATGCGCGTATACCTGCGTTTTTTGCGGCTTTTTATGTATTTATGTATAATTTTAATTTGGTTTCGCTTTGTTTGTTTTAAACATTCAATTTGTATTGCATATTTTGAAATGAAATAAAAAGTAAATTTGAATTATTTGTTTTAATGTTGGGAAACATTAGGCTATAGACCCTACACAAGAACATGGTAGGCCTATCGTTTTCTGTGGTATAATGATTTTTACATGGATTTCACATGAAGTTACAGGTTTACATGGTGTGTAGCTTTAACATGGATTGTTGATGGGTTTCAAATGTCATTCCATGGGTTTCACATGAGATATTTTACATTTCACATGATATCTCATGGGTTTCACATGTGATTAAATGTTTCACATGTGATTAAATGTTTCACATGTGATTAAATGTTTCACATGTAATCACATGGGTTTCATATGTAATCACATGGGTTTCACATGCAATCCCATGGGTTTCACATGTAATCACATGGGTTTCACATTTAATCCCACGGGTTTCACATGTAATCACATGGGTTTCACATATAATCACATGGGTTTCACATGTAATCACACGGGTTTCACATTTAATCCCACGGGTTTCACATGTAATCACATGGGTTTCACATTTAATCCCACGGGTTTCACATGTAATCACACGGGTTTCACATGTAATCACATGGGTTTCACATATAATCACATGGGTTTCACATGTAATCACATGGGTTTCACATGTAATCACATGGGTTTCACATGTAATCACATGGGTTTCACATTTAATCCCACGGGTTTCACATTTAATCCCACGGGTTTCACATATAATCACATGGGTTTCACATATAATCACATGGGTTTCACATGTAATAACATGGGAAAATGTTCCAAAAGCACACGTTTCCCATGTGCAAATTGTATTGGCAGCAGTGTTGCCAATTTAGCGACTTTGTCGCTATATTTAGCGAGTATTTAGACCCCTCTAGCGACACATTTTCAAAAAAGCGACTAGCGACAAATCTAACGACTTTTTCTGGTGTTATTGGAGACTTTTGGAGACTCTCTGACGTGAAAGCACATATCTTTCTTGCTCTTCTCAACGAGCAGCGGGTGCTGCCGTGGGTCCCACCCCCGTCCCAAAGCACTCACAGGCGGCCCAGTCCTCGCGCAGCAGCCCCTCCCAGCTGCAGTCAGAGCAGGAGATGTTCACCCCTCCGCGTACTATGGAGCTAAAAGAGTCTCAATAAATAGTCTCATAGCGTACAGACTGCAAAAGAATCGCGCAAATGAGTCGCTATTTTTAGCGACTTTTCAAACGTCACTCACTCTATTAGCTACGTCTAACCTGTTCAGTAAATGGCTGAGAGGAGCAGCAGCACATTCATCTGTTGTGCGCACGGCCGCTGAGAGACGTGAATGAGCAGTGTTTTTCCACGGATTTATCACTTATCTGCTTTTCTTTTTTATTTTACTTAAATAATTTAGTTTCCTTCTTGTGCTTACGGTATTACTTGTAATACTCACTCACAGAGCTTTTGTTCATCCGGCTCCCAAACTCTCTCAATTCAAATAATTTTCCACATTGGCCTATAAGAAAATGTAGTCATTCACTAGGCCTATATCATAGCTACTCGTTCTATTGTCTGACAAAACCTATATAGGAAACGAGAACAGCTTTATTTTACATTCGGCTATATTATATTATAATATATTAAATACAGTATGTGAGCTGAGCATTAATTTATAGAGAAAACACATTAGATAAGCAAAACGCAAGTACGACGCGATGACGTCACGAATATGCTAATAGACGTATGACGTCATCTAGCGACATTTAGCGACTTTTAGGGAAGGCGTTAGCTACTTTCCTTTGAAAATAGTTGGCAACACTGATTGGCAGTCTTTGATTATTGCTGATCGATTGCTCCTGTCTGCCTGCTGTGTTTTGTTTGCTTCGAGGCTGTAAGCTCCGTCTAAGCCTCGTATTAGCTTTGTATTTCTTTCTGTTTTGAACCATAATTTACAACCATTTCTAGTTGTTTATACTACTAAATACAGCTTAGACAACATCTCAGATTAACCTGACATCGCCAGCTTCCGTTATTGTTAGCACAACACGCTAGTAACTCGCTAGCCTGTTTACGCGCCACCCGTGCGCTCAGTTATTTATTTATTTTTCTCTCGCGCGCCCGCGCCTCTGAGTTCATAAAAAGCCCAGGTGAGTAAGAATCAGTCAACAAACACGGTGAGTAATGTCTTGTCCTGTTATTGTCACCTGCACTTCATGTTACATGTTTAGTATAGCCTTCCCCGTCGGCAATATAGGGTTTATATGTGATAAATGCAAGGAGACAGTCAGGCTGACGGAGAAGATTTCAGAATTAGAAACACGCATCCAAACTTTAATTGAGGATAGTCAGTGTGCTAGAGCTTTAGATACTATTTTGGATGCGCCTAGCATAGTGAACTCTTTACATGATTCGGTTCCGGCTGAATTATTGCCTGTGCAGCAAGGCAAATGGGTGACAGTGAGAGATCGCTCTAGTCGCGGATCAAAAAACCACTCTTCCGTTCCGATTGCCATAACAAATCGATTTGCCCCGCTCAGTGAAACACCCACTGAGAATTCTGTTGATTGTGCCCTGGTAATTGGTGATTCGATCACACGGAACGTGAAAATAGGGACACCAGCCAACATAGTCACATGTTTGCCGGGAGCCAGAGCGCCTGACATCAGAGCAAATTTAAAAGTGCTGGCTAATGCTAATCGTAAATTCCCTAAGATTGTTATTCACGTCGGCACTAATGATGTTCGACTCCGCCAGTCGGAGATCACCAAAATTAATATTAAAGAGGTGTTTGAACTCGCAAGTACGATGTCAGGCACTGTAATCTGCTCTGGCCCCCTTCCTGTTCGAAGGAGTGATGAGATAGTTACAGATTGTCATCACTCAATGGCTGGCTGTCTAAAGGTGATGATACACAGGGCAACATTTTGAGCAATGTTGCTGGGCAATGTTGCCGTCAACGGGCAACCAGATGAGACACAGGGCCCACGACTGATCTAAATTATCCAGATAGAAATGTATTGCCCATTTTCAATGAGAAAGTGGCTAAGCAACAATCGCTCGGCAAGATTGCCCAGCAACATTGCTCAAAAAGTTGCCCTGTGTATCATCACCTTAAGTGGTGTCCGCAAAATAATATAGAATTCATAGACAATTGGAAAAGTTTTTGGGGCAAACCTGACCTGTTGAAAAGAGATGGTATTCATCCCTCCTGGGATGGTGCTGCTCTTCTCTCTAGTAATTTGGCTCATAGTCTTAGAGACAAAACATGACAATCTGGGGCTCAGGTCAGGAAGCAGACAAACTGGCTAAACCGACCGTCTGCTAGCGGCCTCGCGTCACCAAGGTCAGATAAATCCCATCACATAGAGCCTCTTTCACCTAGATATCATCATATAGAGACTGTGTCTGTTCCCCGAATTTGGAAATCCAAAAAACGTCCAAACCGATCTAAGGTTAAAAATGTAATTGATATTCAACAAATAAAAAATAGATATAATACAGATGAGCAAACGATAAAGCTTGGGTTGCTGAATATTCGATCCCTTACTTCAAAAGCGTTAATAGTTAATGATATGATTTCAGATTATAACCTAGATGTGCTGTGTACGACAGAAACCTGGCTAAAACCAAACGATTAGATTACTTTAAATGAGTCCACCCCCCATGATTACTGTTATAAACATGAACCTCGCCTGAAAGGCAAAGGGGGAGGTGTTGCTGTAATTTATAGTAATATTTTCAAAACCACTAAAAAATCTAGTTTTAAATATACTTCTTTTGAAGTGTTGGTGCTTAATGTAAAAATATATAATGTAAACGATAAATCAAGTTTGAGAATTCTGCTGGCAACTGTATACAGGCCACCAGGGCATCATAAAGACTTTATCAAAGAATTTGCTGACTTTCTATCAGAATTAGTATTGACTGCAGATAAAGTTCTAATCGTTGGTGATTTTAATATACATGTAGATAATGAAAAAGATGCATTTGGATTGGCATTTAAAGACATTCTTAACTCTATTGGAGTTAGACAACACGTGTCAGGACCTACTCATTGTCGTAATCATACTCTAGATCTAATATTATCACATGGTATAGATGTTGATGCTGTTGAAATTCTGCAGCAGAGCGACGACATCTCAGATCATTATCTAGCCTCATGTAAATTACATTTAGCCAAGGCTGCAAAGCCGACTCCGTGTTACAAATATGTTAGACCTATCACTTCTGCCACTAAAGATTGCTTTATCAATAATCTTCCTAATCAGTTTCATCATCTCAGCATCCCAGATAGCTTAACAGAACTAGATATTGCAATAGAAACTTTTAACTCTCTCCTTTCCAGCACTTTAGACACAGTTGCTCCGTTGCGCTTAAAGAAGATTAAAGAAAATAGTCCAACGCCGTGGTACATTGAGCACACCCGGGCCCTTAAGAGAGCAGCCAGAAAAATGGAGCGCAACTGGAAGAAAACAAAACTAGAGGTATTTCGGATTG
Source organism: Gila orcuttii (assembly GCA_026230005.1). Classification (NCBI taxonomy): domain Eukaryota; kingdom Metazoa; phylum Chordata; class Actinopteri; order Cypriniformes; family Leuciscidae; genus Gila; species Gila orcuttii. The sequence continues at coordinate 22,946,847 of JAPDVR010000021.1, read as the reverse complement.
CATGGAAGGAGAGCTCGATTGCTTACAGAGAGGCTTTAAAAGCTGCTAGATCTGCTTATTTTTCAACCCTATTAGAAGAAAATAAACATAATCCTAGGTATTTATTTGAAAAAGTGGCTACACTAACGAAAAAGAAAGCTTCAAGCCCAGAAGTTTCCAAGAAACACAGCAGTAATGACTTTATGAACTACTTCACTTATAAGATTGATAATATTAGGGACAAAATTATAACTATGCAACCGTCTACTACAGTATCGCATCAGACAGTGCAGTGTAGTCTCCCTGAGGAAAAATTTGATTCATTTGTTGCTATAGGAGAGGAAGAATTTTGCAAACTCGTTAAATCATCTAAATCGACAACATGTATGTTAGACCCTATACCGACTAAACTATTGAAAGAGATGCTTACAGAAGTCATAGATCCTCTTCTTAACATCAATTCGTCTTTGTCTCTAGGATACGTACCAAAAACCTTTAAGCTGGCTATGATTAAACCGCTTGTTAAAAAAACGCAACTTGATCCTACAGAATTAGTCAGTTACAGGCCGATCTCAAATCTACCTTTTCTATCAAAGATATTAGAAAAAGCAGTATCCTCACAGCTATGTTCCTTTCTTGAAAGAAATGATATCTGCGAGGATTTCCAGTCAGGATTTAGACCGCACCATAGCACTGAGACTGCTCTCATTAGAGTCACAAATGATTTGCTCTTATCATCCGATCGTGGTTGTATCTCTCTATTAGTGTTACTTGATCTTAGTGCTGCATTTGACACCATTGACCACAACATTCTCTTAGATAGACTAGAAAACTATGTTGGCATTAGTGGAATTGCATTAGCATGGTTTAAATCATATTTATCTGACCGCTATCAGTTTGTAGCAGTAAATGAAGAGATGTCTTATCGATCACAAGTTCAGTATGGCGTACCACAAGGCTCAGTTCTCGGACCGCTGCTTTTTACTCTGTATATGCAACCTTTAGGAGATATCATTAGGAAACATGGAATTAGCTTTCACTGTTATGCTGATGATACTCAGCTCTATATTTCTTCCAAACCTAATGAAACTCACCAATTCACAAAATTATCGGAATGCATAGTTGAAATGAAAAATTGGATGACTAGTAATTTCCTACTACTAAATTCTGAAAAAACAGATTCTAATTATTGGACAAAAAGCTTCCACACGTAATAACCTAGAATACCGTCTAACACTTGATGGCTGCTCTGTTAAGTCCTCGTCGTCGGTTAGGAACCTGGGTGTGCTCTTTGATACCAATCTTTCTAGTGTCTGTAAAACCGCATTTTTCCATCTTAAAAATATATCTAAATTACGCCATATGCTCTCATTGACAAATGCGGAACAATTAGTTAATGCGTTCATGACATCAAGGCTAGATTATTGTAATGCTCTGCTAGGTGGTTGCCCTGCACGCTTAATAAACAAACTACAGCTAGTTCAAAACGCAGCCGCTAGAGTTCTTACCAGAACCAGGAAGTATGACCATATTAGCCCGGTTCTGTCAACACTGCATTGGCTCCCTATTAAACATCGTATAAATTTTAAAATATTGCTGATTACTTACAAAGCACTAAATGGTTTAGCTCCGCCGTACTTGAGCGAGCTCTTAACGCATTATACTCCTTCACGTCTATTGCGATCTCAAAATTCTGGCCAGTTGATAATACCTAGAATATCTCAATCGACTGCTGGCGGTAGATCCTTTTCCTATTTAGCACCAAAACTTTGGAACAATCTTCCTAACATTGTCCGGGAAGCAGACACAGTCTGTCAGTTCAAAGCTAGACTAAAAACACATCTCTTTGACCTAGCATTCACATAACACTCTATAGACTTTTATAATTCAATATTAGGCTGCTTAGATTAGGTCAGCCGGAACTGGGAACACTTCCCTTAAATCCTGATGTACTCATTACATCATAAGAAGGATGGCATCTACGCTAATATTAGTGTCTTTGTTTATCCCGAGGTTTTGCCGCAGCCTGCCGGATCCAGGCCGTTTCCAGATCTGACGAAGGACCTTCGCCTGGACCCGATGACAATGCAGTGCTGAAGTGCCAACTAGCCTCTCCCTATGGAGGATCCCTATACCACTCTACAGATAAAGCCTAGTGGAATTTTTTGGTTCGCGTACCTACCCGAAGTGATAAGATAAAATAAAATTCTGCATCAAAATTTATAGACAAGTAGTTTGTGTAGGCATGGTTTGTAAGGAATTACAAACATGAGCACATATATTCAAACGCACATAACTATAGAATCAATTCTTAATGCGCATGTGAACGCCATCAGCGTCTATCACAGTTTCACGTTTAAAGTCTGTTTAGAGAGAACTGTGTAGTCTTAGCGGCCCTTAATTTAATAACAAATGATCATTTAGACGGAAGTGAATCAATCAAAACTAACTTTAGCTGGAAAAAACATTATTCAAGAACCACTATTAAACTAAACCAATCTCTGTTACCTTAAATTATATGTTTATCTCTGTACAGCTGCTTTGAAACAATCTGCGTTGTTAAAGGCGCTATATAAATGAGGATGACTTGACTTGCAAATTACCTTTAACATGTGCAAAGCACATGTGTTCCACATATTTCACATGTTAAATTTCACATGTGCAAAATCACATGTCCACATTGTCACATGGGATCACATGTGTTTTTGCTGATGTGAAACTCATGTGGTTTTTCTGTAAGGGAAGTTTAGCCAGCGACAGTTCGTTGCGATTTTAATATAGTAAATATTTGACCACTTGCTTGAGCAACTTAATATAAGTATAAGTAATGCATGGAATAATAGCCCTAACTTACGTTGTTTAAATTGTGTTTAAACGTGCATACGTCCATTAAAGAGTGTATACAAGAGAATCGCTTTTTTTTAATAAAAGTTGCAGCATAACTTCTGGATTTTAAATAAAAATAGTAAGTGTGTTTGTGGTACAGCCGCGGATCAGTTATTCACTGCAAACGCATCATATGATAAAGCACTATAGCAAGCGCTGCTCCTGCACTGCAAACGGAGTAGGCTATGTGTGAAACGGGCGTTAGATCCACCTATAGTTCTTAGAAACTTAGATGTGTTTAAGAACTCTTTTTTTCGTACAACAGCAGCACTCATCTTGTTTGTTTATAGCGGATGCGGATGAACAGTCGTAAACCGGAAACCGATATGCCGACTTCTGACAATAGCGGAAGTTCGAAACTACGCTTGTGCACGTAGCCTATACTCATTTCTGGTCATACAGAAAATAACTTATTTATATATAACTTACGTCAATATTAATTTTTTGTGCAGCTTTTGGTGTGCATACAGTTCAAATTAAAAAATTTTTACGGGTAAAAAAGGAAAAACGAATGGACGCAAAAGGACACGGATCAATGGGTAATTTTAAAGCTTTTTAATTTTAAATGATTAACTTTAAACCTGTTGGTAGCTTTAAGTAGCCTACTGAAGTAGCCTGCCTGCCTGTATTTTGTCCTGTTTGAATAAAGGGTGGCAGTCTTTCATAATCAACTGTTGTTGTGGACTATATACTGGAGAAGTATTTGTTCTTCATTTGAGTGAGATGTTTTTAGGTTGCTAATTGAGCAAAGTGCTTCCATATATTTTATTAGGCCTAGTATTAGTTCAAGAATAAAATAGAATAAAATAAAAATATCGGATTAAAATCGGTATCGCAAATAGCCAAAGCTGCGGCATCGGTATCGGAAGTGAAAAAGTGGTATCGGGACATCCCTAAAAATAAGGCTTAAAAATACTGCACTTTCCTTTGCAACGCAAAATGAGTGATTTGGGCTTAGAGAGATTGGCTAATGGTACCAGTTTAGCCTTTTACTTAATTTCTATTTAGGCGGGAGACACAGTTATAATGATTATTATAATAGGGCCTAATTAAAAATATGAATAAAGGTGTAAATTGTTGAAAAACTTTATCAGAGTTAATGATCTATTAGGCAACAAAGACAAGTAAAATGCATGCCAAAAAAAAAAACAAGTTAGAATATATAGAGAGGTCAAGTGAAGTTTATTTTTTATTAACCTAACTTAGATGTATTGTAAGCAGATTTATGAGATATATGTCCTCAACAAGCAACACATAACAGTTAACTGAATAATATTTATTTTGATTTCTTACAGCTCTACAGTGTGGGGCAATTTTATTTGCAGCCTGGGAAGGAGTTTTCTGTAAGTATTAGCCATGTTAATACAATGTTTTAAAATCTAAAGGTTAACTTTTTTTTTTAATTAAATTGGCTATTTTTGTTATTTCTACAGAATTTTCTTTTACAATTTCTCTCTTCTCATATGTGTTTTTGTGTGTCATGTCTTTTTCAGTTTTGGTCATCAGTCCAATTTCCGCCAGGTTCCAGTACCACCTCAAAGTCCCAGTCAACCCTTGCACTTTTAAGAATTTTCAAACTTTTAAGTCACATATGTATCGACACCATGGCAAGGCAAGACTAATTATTGTCTAAACCAATCCTGAAGTTCACCCAAAAATGAAATTTGTCATCACTTGGCCTACTCACCCTCATGTTGTTCCAAACCTGTATGAGTTTCTTTTTTCTGCTGAACACAAAAGAAGATATTTTGAAGAATGTTTGTAATTAAACAGTTGATGGTAGTCGTTGACTTCCATAGTATTTTTTTCCTACTATGGAAGTCAATAGCTACTTTCAACTGTTTGATTACCTATTTTCTTTAAAATATCTTCTTTAGTTCACCTCAAAATGAAAATTTCCTAATAATTTACTCACCCCAATGCCATCCAAGTTAACCATGTCTTTCTTTCCTCAGTGGAAGAGAAATTAAGTTTTTTGAGGAAAACATTTCTGTATTTTTCTTCGAATAATGGACTTCAATGACAACCAGCGTTTTGAAGTCCAAATCAATGCAGTTTCAAAGGTCTTTGAAGTGCTTATAATGGCTTTGCACGATCACAGCTGAGGAGGAGGGTCTTATCTAGCGAAACAATAGGTCATTTAAAAAAAAACTTTTTAACTACAATTGTTCGGATTGAGCTGATCTGCAACGCGCCGGGAACTACGTCATCACGTTGAAAGGTCATGTCGATGTCGCCGGTGAATTAGCGGTGAAGGTCTCTGCGTGTTACTGTCTTTTCTCACGGCAAAGTATTTTTGGTTAAATTCAATACATTTTGTCATATGTATTAACTCGTTATTTCATCTGACTCAATAAATGAAAAGGCTTTAATGATATCTGTGCATCATTAAATGTGAGCTAATGTTTTACTATTCTTTTAAACTCTTGAATGAAAATGTCAAAGTCAATTAGAATAATCAAATATCACAATTTAATATGTCAGGTAAATGTATCATTACAATTTCATAATCAATTCAAAGATAAAGAGGAAAAAGTTTACCCAACAAGAAATGAAGTCTCTCAAGAAAAAGTCTTGCAACTCTCAGCCTCATTTCAAATAATACCAAACATGTATAAAACACGATGATAATCATTCACATTAAACCATATTGATTCCTGTGTGAGTTTGGGAGATCTCACCACAAGGTAGGGAGAGTGGGGGTAGTGAGAAAGAGATGTAAATTATCACAAGAGTGAGTTCAAATGGTAATTTCCTTTGTTTTCTCAGAGAGTGGTCCTCTCTTAAAGTCCTTCCAGTTTGTCCAGTCTTACAGATGAACTAATCCTTTAACTATCCCTTTAAAAGCTGTTTATACCTGTAAACTGCTGATGTACTGGACATGCAATGTTCTTAAATGGTTTTAATAGAGTAATTTATGAATAAAAAACATTTTTGACAAGAACATTGTTTGGATTGTCTTTTGATTTGCAGTTATTCTGAAGTTGCATTATAATATTATTACCTATAGATTTATATACTGTAATAACTACATATTATTTATAGTATCATTATTAGTCATTTGAAAATTATAATATTTTGCAATAATGTATCAATATAGATATTACAGTACAATACCGTATAATTAATTACAGCAGAAGTAGACAAAAATTACGCAATACAGTAAAAATACAGTACAGTACTGTTTTGTAGTTTACAGTACTGTTTGTGTGTACTGTAAATTGAATTACAGTACAATTACTGTAAAATCAAAATACAGTAACTTGCTGGCAACCTTGCTGCCAGTACTGTACTGTAAAAATACAAGAAAATTGTTAACAGTGTGCCTCTTTTTCATCGTCTCTAGAGTTCGCTGGAACCAAATCTGGTCTGCAGTCCACTAATTGGAGAGCACTTCCCCAAATAAACTTACGATTAAAATCTGTTCTTATCTTACCATCATGTACTCTTAATTTCGAGAACTGAAAATTAGAAAGGAGTCATAGGGGAGAGCGGGGCACAACGTAACGTGAGGCCAGTTGTAACACACTTGTTTTAAATACTTCCACACATGCTAGCATGACGAAACTTAGTGTATTTACTTGCCATATCAACACTATATAGAGAAAAAATTGCGTCAAAATTCTACTTTTTTTGGAAGATATCAATAGACATTTATTAAACCATAGCATAAGTAAATTTCTTAAGTTAATTTTTCATCTCTATTTTTTGTGTTTAAAATTAGACAAATCTAAAATTGTTTTAATATGTTATTTAACAGTTGATATAGTTCTTTAATGCTTCGCTAACTAGCAGAAAACACTCGCAGGGTTTAAACCCCAGTTGTGCAGGTGGGGCATGTTGTCACACTGCGTTACAATGACCCTCTATTAGAAATATGCTATTCTATTCTATACTTTTATTAAATTTATTGAGAAAACATGAGAAAGAAGTGAATAAAGACTAAGAGTCGTTCAGAAAAATACTAATTATTAGTATGTTTTGAACTATGTTGTATAGCTGTGTTTTCCTGTGTTCGTTGTCAAACTCAAAAATTCGTTTATTTTTGATTATTAAAAAATGCCATTATTTTATATGAAAAAGTTAATAATTGTATTTTTTGGAGAAATAATTTTAGTTTGTCTTGTACATTGTTTGATTAGATCAGATAACATTTTAATCTGTCATATGGTCATGTTACAATGTACACCACCTATGGGGCATGTTGTCACATTTCACTTCTATTCTTTCAGGGTATATCAAGAAAAAAGTATATACTGTATTGATAACCCCCCCCCCCCCCACATAATTGTACTAGACATGTGTGAAATGAATGTGGGAAAAAATAAATACTCTGAACCCTAAGTAGATTTACACAAACTGAGAAAATCAAAAAGCGTTATTTTGTGCCCTGCTCTCCCCTACATCATAGCAAAGTCTAAAAAGCACTGGACATTCCCTTTGAACTTCTGCTTTAGATTACCTGTCTGCCTGTGTGTCTGTCTGTCTGTCGACCTGTCGCTTGCTATTGAACCAGACATGCACACAGCTGCGCTTCTCTCTGTAGCTAAAGAGCAGGAGGTGTTGCATGATTGACAGTTCTGCAGGCTCAGAACAACGACCCAGCTGGAGATGAGACCCCGAGTTTATTTAAAGCTCACAAATCAATAATTTCTTCTCTTTCTATTACACTCACATATGCGCACACAAGCACCCCTCGTTCTGATCTACACTCAGGAAAAAAATGTAATTTTTATGAGTGTTTTCAATCGACAGATGTCTCTCTATCTGTGTCTGTCTAGTACATATTTTCTTCATTTATTTTAGTCATGAATTCAAGTCCCTTTCAAGTCAGTTCACGTGGCGGCCATATTTGCAACACCTGGGCAAAACCGTATCTACTTATCAAAATCGAATAAATTGCTTGCTAACTGCATTTATAAAATATTAAAAACCAGCAATAGTTTTTACACAAACTGTCTCATAAATGTTGTTTTAAAGATCAAATAGAGTTAAAACAGTGTTTATCCATCTTTTTTCCATTCATTTATCCCATTGGGATTTCAAGAAAGTATTTGTTAAAGCATTACAAGACATGAACTAAGCCAATCACCTACGAGGTGAAATACAACACTACAAACTTTGATTTGAAGCAAAAGCTTTTTTTTTGAAAATCGGGAAAAAAAGACAAAGGTACTTAAGACTGTGTAGTAGCCTACTTAACGGTTCCCTTTCAGTCAATAACGCGGACGTAATCGACTTCAACTGAATGGGGATTGAGTCAGAGAGCCAACGTTCTTCGAGTACTATTGAACGAGCCAATGGAATTGGCATGCGTGATTCGCATCACACACTCCGCCCCCGCGGTGCGGGTATAAATACGGAAGTGGATGCACGCACTAGTTGCCTTTCGCTTCGGAGCCGATCGTTTGATGTCTCTGAAGAGTGCTGTTGTTTACAACGAGCGAGTGTGTCATTGTTCTTCTGGAAGACTCTCCCAGTGCTGGTGGTTTCTACAGCGCGAGTGCAGCGGTGAACGCGAGCTTTGAGCTCTCAACTGCTGTTTTAACAGCAACAAATTTCTAAGGGTTTGTATGTGTTGACGGCTGGTTAGAGGGCGGAAAGGTGAGTGCTTCCCTGTTTCATTTCACTGATCAGTGTTGCCACGGTCATTCCCCTGTGTGCTCCAGCACTGGTGATGGGTCCTATTTCCTGAAAGAACAACACGGGTGCGTTTGCGTCTTTTTCAAGATGTCATTCCACCTGTGCGTTTCTGGATGCGGTCGTTCCCTTTTCCTCTCTGACGGTCACAATTGTTGTGTCACGTGTTTGAGCTATATATTTATGTGCATATAAATATGTATGTATATATATATATGTATATGTTCAGCACGCTGGGGCAGCGTTTGTGGACAGCTCATGTTCTCATTGCAAGAATATGACTGTCGCGGTGTTGAGATCGAGACTCGCCTTCATCCGCGAAGCGCGAGTCCCCATTACCATGACCCATCCCCGGGTGCTGTGTGGGATGGGTGATCAGAGGATAGTAATGGATGTCTCGCCCGGTAACCATTCCCTGTGGGCTCCTCACTCCTCCATCACACCGCAGTCGATGGAATTCCTGTTGAATGTGCTGGTCCCTCTGTAATGGACCGATCAGCTGTTTCAATTGGGGTTCCCCCAGAGGATAAGATGTCGATAGCAGAAACGGAGGATGAGCTGGCCTCTGGAGATGACGACTCGGCTGTGTTATCTCCCTCTGGGAGTGTAACATTGCCCGAGCCAGATCCAGAAATGTCAGCTTTGCTAAAACAGGCCACCGAGGCTGCCGGGCTCGAGTGGAATCTCCACCGTGTCCCGTTCAGTCTCGGTTGGAGGTTTGAGCTTACAGAGCTTACAAAGCCTGTGGGCAAGCTGCCTCCTCTTGCGTGCCATGGGGTTGCTTCAGGTCTGTCAGGCCAGGGCACTCATGGACATGCACAAGGGTAGCCCAGACCGTGCGCTCATAGGTGAGCACCGCACTGCAACCGACCTTGCCCTCCGGGGCAAGAGTGTCGTGGCGTGCGCGATCGGTCTGGCGATGTCCACCTTAGTGGTCCAGGAGCGCCATCGTTGGCACAGCCTGGTTGATATGGCGGATGCGGACAAGGTTCGGTTCCTGGTCTCCCCAATTTCCCAGGTTGGGCTGGTCGGCGACGTGGCGGAGAACTGCATCCAACAGTTCTCTGCCGCCCAAGCGCAGACGGAGGTCATACGCAACCAGGACATTTTGGTGAGGGAAAGAACTACAATAGCATGAAGCGTAATTTAATTAAAACGATGGAGAAATATACAACTTCTCATTTACAAATGTTGATTGTATATATAAAAACAATACATTTTAAATTTTTTTTGCAAAATATGCACATATATTATATATATATATATATATATATATACAAACATTTAAATATTTTGAGAGCCAAGAGAGATCGACTCGATTACGTCACTTGCAGTGCTTCAAGGGAGTGGGCGGAGCTAAAGAGCTATTGGCAAGTGTAGCTTTTTACGACTTTATTTGGGGGGTGGGGGCTGTGCTAAGTGCGATATATATATATATATATATATATATATATATATATATTATCTTGATGGGGGGAGGAGTCAATTAGGCCACTTAATAATAAGCTCCGCATCAAGAGTGATCATAAAGGAGCGATATTAAATATGAAGCATAAGACACACAAGCAACACCATGTCAAGCTAAAAGTTAAACTTTTAAAAACACGACTGCCCTCTTTTCCATTTTGTTTGTATTTTTTAAAAGCACAAATGCGCTTGTTTATTTAGCTCACTGCATTTTTAAAGCTTTCTTAGCACCCCCTCTGAACTATGCAGAGTAGCGCATGTGGAGTTTGTGTTATCAGAGCCGTCGGTTCAGACGGTCCTTGTGAGGCAGGAGAGGAGAGTTGAAAATAAGAAGAAATGACAGGGGTGTATTAGGAGGGAATGTGTAAGGTCAGCCTGAGAACAAGGGATAAAGCAAGAGAGGAGGAGTGAAAGATGTGACAGCAGGACATCAATGAAAAGGACTCGCACAGTGGAAAAATTGTTTCTATCATACCTTAAAAAGGGAGAAAGTTTGTATTAAATCTTGCGTTGGTGGTGCACACAAGCCATTTTTGCACGCTGTTACTGTGAATAAGGATGAGGGATCTAGTATTGTTGCTAACGCCAGACTCATTCATGTACGAAAAGCCCCTAGAACACAAGCTGACAATAGCAGCAGTCACGCCTAATGAATGAACACACTGCCTGTACGGCACAGCACACAGAGGCTGAGGTAATGAGTCTGTGCACAGAATGAATGTGACAGGTTGTGTGCTTTTATGTCTACAAAAACATCCACTGAAGATTTCATTGTGTGAAGCTAAACCAACCATACCAATCTCACTTTTATTAAAGGGATCATATTCTAGTTTCCCCCCAGAGGTCCGCTTATAAAAAAAAAAAAAAATATATATATATATATATATATATATATATATATATATATAAAAATGGCTTTATTTTTATTTTTTTTATTGTTCACTTTTATATATCAACATATATGTTTATATATTACTATTGCTTTGGCAATATTGTGCTATTTTACACAGTTATGCCAATAAAGCTCAATTGAAATTGAGAGAGAGAGAGAGAGAGAGAGAGGTGTGAGAGCATTTTTATAGAAATTGGGAAATTAAATCAATAATTTCTGCATAAATCTACAAATTCTCACACATAAAAGAAAGCCTGGTACTACAGCACAAATGCAAAGTGGAACGAACACACACACACACACACACAAAGGTGTGACTGGAATATAAATAATTTTTATAGAAATTGGCAAATAAAATCAATAATTCCAGCAAAAATCTGAAAATGCACACACATAAATGAAGGCTGGTACTAGAGCACTAATGCAATGTGAAATGAACATGATCACACACACATTTGCACACACACACACACACACACACACACACACACACACACACACACACACACACACACACACACACACACACACACACACACACAGAGACAGAGAGAGAGAGAGAGAGAGAGAGAGGTGTGATTGCAGTAGAGAGCATTTTTATTGTAATTGGCAAATAAAATCAATAATTCCAGCATGAATCTAAAAATGTTCACACATAAATGAAGGCCTGCACAAAAGCAATGTGGAATGAACATGATTACACATACATGCACATGTGCGCACACAGACACACAGATGTGTTTACTTTTGTTCCTATCCACCTATAGCTGTTTTTTTTTTTTTTATTAGTTTCTTATCCTAAAGTTAATAATTTTATATATTTTTATTATTGAAATAATATGTAATAGTAATCAAGTCTTTTCTTTTAGTGGCAACTTATGTGGCATTATTGTTGCAAATTTATTTTGAATTACTGCAAATTTATTAAAATGTATATTTTTTGTACAATCGCTCTATACATGTGCGATGTGTAAAGTGTAAACAGGAAACGAGGACCATCTGAGGGATAAAATCTTTTGTGTGCCTCAGAAAAAAGAAAAGACTGGAACGACATGAGGGTGATTAAATGATGACAGAATATACATTTTAGGGATAACTTCATAAAGATTCAGTAAAAGCCTCTTTGCAAAGCTTGTTTTATTCCATCCACTTATTTTTATGCACATTTTGGTAAATCACATAAAAAACACTGCATGGAAACATCAAGATATGCATAAATTCAAAAAATTTACATAAAAAGAACTTATGCACTCAAATGAGGCGCAACATTTTTTTTATCTGATAAGAAATAGTGCATAAAACGAATATATCCTTTGATGTGCAAAAAAAACTTGTGACTGCCTCAGTGGATGTAATTGGATAACTTGGCTAACCAGTGGACCACATCTCAAATGTTGGTTTGATCATTCTGAAATGCCTGAGCCAAAGTCTGTCATCAGAATGATTGGGTATAATGACCTCCCAGAAGTGTCTCACATGATTCCGTTTCCAAAACACCAGGGGCCTCATGTACAAAGACTTGCGTTGAATTCATACTAAAACATTGCGTACGGACAAAGCTGTAAATGTGCGTACGCACAAAAAAAAAAAAAAAAACAGATGTATGAATCTCTGCGTACGAAGGATCCCACGCATATTCTCTTTGTACATCCCAATTAAGTAAAAATGAGCGCACATGCACGAGCACAACGCCCCACCCAGTCTCCTCCCTTAATTAAATACATTTAAATATGGTAATGAGTCCACTTTGGCAAAAGAAAGGAGTAAGAAAATGGCTAAAGCAAGCAGCAAGAAGCGAAACTTTACAGAAAGTGAATCGGAGGTGCTACTAAAAAAAAATATTTGGAACTTTGTCCTATAATTAATAACAAAAGGAAAAAATATGAGTGGGAGAGTTTGGCTGATGCCGTCAATGCGGTGGGATCTGAAAGTCGCAATGTAAATGACCTTAAAAAAAATGGTCTGATATAAAGGTGGACGGTAAATGGAGAACTGCTGCGCACCGACAAAGTGTGGGCAGAACAAGCAGTGGTAAAGGGGTCAGAGAATTGCCTCAATTATGGGTGACACTTTACTCTCTGGAGTAGTATCCGCTGCTGTGGGAGACTCGGATTTACTACAGGACTGCCACGAAGGTAACCAATATTATCTGCACATTTATTGAATGGAAATGTTTCCGATTCACATATGCAAATTCTTCTTCAGATGGCGCCTTTATAGCAATGCGTGTTCAGTCGATCGCTCCGATTACATTAGGAAAACCGGCTATCACTGCAAATTGCGTTTTAATGTTTGGCTGGTCACCTGCATCATATGGGAATATCATATGCTTTTATATGTTCTTACTTAATTGCATAATTGATAGAATATTCCCATAAGGCTCGTGTGACAATATATGTAAATTACTTTATAAATTGCAAATTAATAGCAATGCATCCCACAGGAGGTAGTGCGATAGACTTGTAGAACAATTCGTTGTGTAATGTTTGCAACTTCACTTCATTGCCTGTAAGAGTCGCCAACGAACAAAAACTATGAGAAATGTACGTACGCCAGACATGAAATTGGCGTGGAGGAACGCACATTCTCACGTTAATTTCACTGTTAGTACATCCGACCGTGAGCGTGAAAGCTGGCGTACGCAAAGTTTTTGTGCGTACGCAAGATTGATACATGAGGCCCCAGGCATCCGAACACAAGATAACATGACAGCTTTTATTGTGTTTTGTCTGTGCACTCTGAGACATCAGCCATTTATGATGTAGGGAAAAAAAGCCACAGTAGCTTCCCCGATTGCAGCGACTTCCATTTTTAATAGAGATATTTTGCAAGAATTTCCCAGGAAGTTACTGTTTTGTTCTATTGAACACATGGGATGGAAACGTTGCTTTATTCACAAATGTTTTATACAATATTCCAAGTTTGTGCATAAGTTAAATTCACAACTTTAGATGGAAACATAGCTAGTGTCACAAGATTACAAAACAAGCCGGGCCGACTTGTGCTGTACAAACTGTTAAGATCAGAGATCTTGTAAAAATATAAATAAGTTAAATTAAAAAAATTAATTAAATAAACTTCAGCAGCTCATTTCCGTAACACTTTATTTTAATGTGATGTAGTTACATGTTACTACATGTAATTATGCATAATTTCATGTTATTACTTTAGTAAGAACTAGTAAGTAACTCTAAACCTGTCACGGTTCGTATCTTCACTGGATCTTCCTTGTCTCGTGGCTTTGTTATTGTGCGTGTGTGTATGGGCGTGGTCTCTGATCACTACCACTGATCAGCAGTGTCAGCTGCATCTCATCTTCAGCGCCAGCTGCTGCTGATCAGCGGTGCTTATATATACTCACTGTTTTTGTCTTGTCTTTGTCAGATCGTTGTGGTATGTTCCTGGTTGTGTTCCTGTTCCGTTTGGCGTTTCCCGTGATCTCTGTTTCCTGTTGGATGTATCGTGTCTTGCCTTTGTTTCCTGTGACCATCAGCACACTTCTACTTCCACGGATTATCACATCACCCGTCATCCATCATCAACCCGGTTGCCCGTCTAAGTCCCTGCGTCATTTCCCTGTCCTGTGTTTGTGGATTACTGTGGACATCTGACCAGCTCTGTTTATTGTTAATAAACATTATTTTCACCTGCTTTTGCCTTCGCTAGCATTCATTGTGACAGAACGATCTGACCAACATGGAGGCAGCAGGTGGTTCGGGGATCAGCATGGAGGAGTTCATCACTCACAGCCTTGCACGTATGGACACTCAAGAGGAGAGCATCTCCAACACACGGCGGGCGGTACAAGCTCTAATGGCGCAGGTGTCCGAGCTCACCCAGCAATTCCAACACCTGAGGGGCCCACTGCGCTACCCACACTGCCCGTTCAGCCCACACCTCCTGCACCGGCTCCCCAGTCAGAGCCTCAACTTCCTGTCCCGGAAGCATACTCTGGTGAACCCACATTCTGCAGGGCATTCCTGACGAGATGCTCCATGCATTTTTCACTTCAACCTCGGACTTTCGGCAATGAAAGATCTAAGGTGGCTTTTGTCCTGACGCTGGTGACTGGGAGAGCGGCACTATGGGGAATGGCGGTGTGGGAAAACCAGGATGCATCCTGTGACTCGTTCCAGGAACTCGCCGAAGAGATGAAAAGGGTATTCGACCGATCGATGGCAGGTAGAGAAGCGGCCAGCGTTCTTGCTGACCTGCAACAAGGTGATAGATCTGTTTCGGATTACTCCATCGAATTCCGTACACTGGCGGTCGAGTGTCAATGGAACGAGGAGGCGCAGTGGGATATGTTTCTGCGTGGGCTGGCTGACCGTGTCCAGAGAGAGATCTACGCCCTGGACCTTTCCACAAGCTTGAATGGGCTCATTCAGCTGGCGCTTCGAGTGGATGCGCGGCTTGCCAGGATGGAACGTCACGGGTTCCCCACCCGACCACTTGGAGGTGCGGAAGGTCCACGGACCAGCGGCAAGGACACGGTCAGCCCTGTTGTCGATCACGAGCCCATGCAGGTGGGTAGAGCTCGGCTTTCCCGGGAGGAGAAGGAGAGGCGGAGGTCCCAGGGACTCTGCCTTTACTGTGGGGGAGCGGGCCATTTCCTAAACGCCTGTCCCGTAAAAGGCCAAGCCCGATGCGCTGTTCCAGAGAGGGAGACAATAGAGAAACATATTTCTGATTCTCTAGCAACTGAGTTCATCCGGCCTTCCTCTTCTCCTGCGGGGCCGAGGTTCTTTTTTGTGGGTAAGAAGGATGGTACCTTGCACTGATTACTGGGGGTTGAACAACATCACGGTAAAGAATACTTATCCTTTGCCATTGATGTCTTCAGCTTTCGAGAGGTTACAGGGAGCATCAATCTTCACAAAATTGGATTTACGTAATGCCTATCATTTTGGTTTGCATCAGGAAGGGGGATGAATGGAAGACCGCTTTTAACACCCCCAGGGGGCACTTTGAATATTAGGTCATGCCGTTTGGGCTGTCCAACTCCCCAGCGGTCTTCCAGACACTCATCAACGACGTGCTGCGAGATATGGTAGATCAGTTCATATATGTTTACCTGTACGACATATTGATTTTTTCATTTTCTCTCCAGGAACACGTGCAGCACGTTTGACGAGTACTTCAGAGGTTGCTAGAGAATGGGCTTTTTGTCAAGGCGGAGAAATGCGATTTTCATGCACAGTCTGTTTCTTTTCTAGGGTACATTGTCTCGTCTGAGGGAGTGCGAATGGATCCTGACAAGGTTAAGGTTGTGGTAGACTGGCCAAGTCCAGATTCCCGTAAGGCCCTAGAGAGGTTTCTGGGTTTCGCCAATTTCTATAGGCGGTTCATTCGCAATTTCAGCCAACTAGCCGCTCCTCTGACTGCCTTGACCTCACCCAGAACGACGTTCAGGTGGTCCGATACAGCTGAGGCTGTATTCGCCAAACTGAAAGGTCGCTTTCGTTTCGGCTCCCATCTTGATAGCCCCTGATCCCTCACGTCAGTTTGTGGTTGAGGTCGACGCGTCAGAGGTGGGGGTAGGAGCAGTTCTTTCCCAACGTTCTTACACAGACGACAAGATACATCCGTACACGTTTCTTTCTTATCGTCTATCTCCTGCCGAACGTAACTATTGACATTGGTAACAGAGAGTCGTTGGCAGTCAAGTTATAGTTGGAGGAGTGGCGTCATTGGTTAGAGGGGACGGGGGTACCTTTTATCTTCTGGACCGATCACAAGAACTTAGAATATATCAGAACTGCCAAAAGATTCAACTCCAGGCAGGCTCGGTGGCCTCTTTTTTTTTGGTCGTTTTGATTTTTCTCTATCGTACCGCCCAGGGTCCAAGAACATCAAACCCGACTCTTTATCTCGTATTTTTGACCATTCCGAACGCCCGCCCACTCCCGAGTGCATTTTACCAGAGACCCTATTTGTCTCCACACTCACATGGGAGATCGAGTCGAAGGTCAGAACGGCCTTAGAAGGGGTAACGCCTCCGCCCGGTGGTCCACCAAGTCGATTATTTGTACCGTAGGGATTACGGTCCGACGTTATTCGATGGGGGCATAACGTGGCTTAACGTAACGTGTTCTAACGTGGCTTGTCATCCAGGGGTTAATCGCACCAGTTTTTTGGTTAAGCAACGATTCTGGTGGCCATTAATGGCTCGCGACATCCGCAGTTTTGTCTTGGCTTGCACGGTTTGTGCCACTGGTAAGACTTCCATTCGACCCCCAGATGGGTTACTTCAACCGCTGTCTGTCCCTTTGAGACCCTGGTCCCACATTGCGCTAGATTTTATTACCGCCCTCCCGCCCTCCCAGGGCAAGATGGTCGTTTTGACCATAGTGGACCAGTTCTCGAAGGCGGCTCATTTCATCCCCTTGCCTAAATTACCCTCTGCCAAGGAGACAGCGGTGACTGTCATTGATCACGTCTTTCGTCTTCATGGCCTCCCAATGGACGTGGTTTCCGACAGGGGTCCACAATTTGTGTCCAAATTTTGGCGGGAGTTTTGTAGATTACTGGGAGCGAGTGTCAGTCTGTCTTCTGGGTTCCATCCCCAGATCAATGGCCAAACCGAGAGAGCCAACCAGGATTTGGTGAGAGTGTTGCGATGTTTGGTATCCAAGAATCCTTCATCCTGGAGTCAGCAACTCTCAATGGTTGAGTACGCTCATAACTCGTTACCAGTGTCATCCACATTTATCGGCCCGTTCCCTGTCACCAAGATTATTAGCTCGGTGGCAGTCCGACTCAAACTTCCTCCTGCGTACAGGAGAATTCATCCCGCCTTTCATGTGTCTAAATTAAAGCCCGTGTTTCATTCCCACATTAATCCGTCTGCCCCGGTTATTCCCCCGCCGCAACTAGTAGATGGGGAACCTACATATTTGGTAAATCGCATTCTGGACTCGAGGCGGAGGGGACTCGGATTCCAGTATCTAGTGGACTGGGAAGGTTACGATCCGGAGGAGAGAAGTTGGGTACCGGCTAGGGACATCCTGGATCACTCCCTCATCGATGATTACAATCGACAGGTAAGGGCGTCTGGGAACGTCAGGAGACGTTCTTAGGAGGGAAGGTACTGTCACGGTTCGTATCTTCACTGGATCTTCCTTGTCTCATGGCTTTGTTAGTGTGCGTGTGTGTATGGGCGTGGTCTCTGATCACTACCGCTGATCAGCAGTGTCAGCTGCATCTCATCTTCAGCGCCAGTGGCAGCTGATCAGCGGTGCTTATTTATACTCACTGTTTTTGTCCTGTCTTTGTCAGATCGTTGTGGTATGTTCCCGGTTGTGTTCCTGTTCCGTTTGGCGTTTCCCGTGATGTCTGTTTCCTGTTGGATGTATCGTGTCATGTCTTCGTTTCCTTTGACCATCAGCACACTTCTACTTCCATGGATTATCACATCACCCGTCATCCATCATCAACCCGGTTGCCCGTCTAAGTCCCTGCGTCATTTCCCTGTCCTGTGTTTGTGGATTACTGTGGAAATCTGACCAGCTCTGTTTATTGTTAATAAACATTATTTTCACCTGCTTTTGCCTTCGCTAGCATTCATTGTGACAAAACCAAACCCTAACCTTAATACAGTAAGTAGCCTATGTAAGGGATAATGTAGAGCGAGGCGGTTGTTATAGCGAATACAACCCCGACAGGCTCTTCAATGAGCCTGAAGGGGTTGTATTCGCTATAACAACCGCCTCGCTCTACATTATCCCGCTTATTACATGGCTACCTACCAAATAAATCAATAATTTGACACAAAAATATTGATTTAAAAAAGGAGTTTATTGATTTAAAATCATTGTATTGCTTCCGCGAAAGAAAATAGTCCGTTCCGTCTCTATGGTTAGAATCCATGGCAACGCTCTGTTTTTCATGGCAACGGTGTGTTATACTTATCAAGAAATAACAGACCGCATTCTACATTAGAATTCAGCCAAGCCATGTAATAAATGTAGTTAACTAATATACTTAGAGTAATCAATGTAACTATGTCACCTTAAAATAAAGTGTAACCCTAATCAGTGTAGCAAATTAGCTCTAAGAAATATTAATAATCAATCATAACTCGTTATTATTGATTATGAATATTTGGATAAGTTAATCAGATTAACTTGATGTAGCTACAATAACATTACAACCAATTACTCAGTTCATCATGTGAATCCTCAATATTAGTTATTAATTGATAATAGAAATGTACATTTCCGGGGTATGGGAAAAATCTTTCTTACTTTACAGTACCGCTAAGAGCAAGTAGTCAAAATCGATATGATTAGCGACTCCAGTATATGAGCTTGAGACACGGACAACTTTACGTGTGACATGAACAAAACTTTATTAACTAGACTAAACATTGAAACTACTCTAACATACACATACATACATGCATACAGTTTACCAAGAGAAAGAGAGCTGAAGCAGAATACAGGAAAGCAAGAAGTTAAAGCATTGTTTGAAATTCAGCAGATCAACAGCATTGAGCAAACCATCAGTTTAGTTCTAACACCCCCTTCTTTAAAAGGGGTAAGAATACTTAATGTATCAAATAATGAGACTAAGTTTGATACTTGCATGTCTCGCCCATTTTAATTCAACTGTCCAGATGCAATTTGTTGAGGCTCCAGTTGATCTTTGCTGACGTGGTCTTGATGAGAGAGAACCAGTGTGAGTCAGAGGATCTGGCGAATGGAAAGACAATGCCGCAGCCTGGCACAAGCTTGGGGGTCCTAAGAAAACTTCTAGTTCAGCATCATCTTCACATCATGACTTCTCATGAAGGACTAAGAGACTAAGAGGCGTAATCTTGTGATCAGTGATTTTTAAAGCATGAAGATGTCACACCCTCTGGGGGTGTGTGAGCCAATAAGTTTTCCATTAGCAGGGAGATTTTACGACCCATTGTGTTCTAGCAGGGCATTCGAATATATAATGTGATTAGGTGTTTAAGAAAAGAATCTTCAAGATTCTTATAATACTAATTCGTCACAAATTTAGAAAAATGTAATGTAAATTAACAAATGGGGGACGAAGATTGGAGTTTATAGAGACTAAACAAGCTAAATATATGATTTACGTTAACCATAGCATGCAAGTCTGCAACATCAATCCAAAAGAGTTTGAAAGAAAAATTATATATTTAATATATATAGGATTAAAGGGGTTTATTTCTCCTTCTCAGCAAGAATTAAGTGAGAGTCACAATCCCCTGTAAATTCCTTTGGGGTCTGCAGCATGATTTCAAAGTACAATGAACTCTTATCTCAAAAGATTAAGGAAAATTTGATTTCTCATGATAACTCCGTCAACTCTTTCCCCGCCATTGACGTAATTTTCCATAATTTATGAGACAACAGCTGCATCTGAAATTGCATACTTCCCTACTATATAGTAGGCAAAAAAGTATGTCACAAAGTATGTCCGAATTCACAGTACTCATAAAAAAGTAGGCAAAAAGTCCCGGGATGACCTACTTCCAGTGAGATTCTGAAGTGTGCATACAATGGCCAGGGGAGAGTATTTGTGAATGGCAGTGAAGCAGCATAACTGACGAACCGAACCGTGAGACCAGTGTAGGTTCACACCCCTAGTGTTTTCCCTGTTATTTGGTAGGAGGCGCTATTATGCATGCTCTGAAAGTGTACAGAATCTCCGGATCAAAACACAGGCGAAAAACAAGCAGAAATAAGCGATAAAATCATTGCTTATGCACATTTTGACAAAAACGATTTTCTCAGCTTTTGTTCAAAATGTTTAAGTGTTGATGAAAAAAATAATGCATGAAGCTAGAATGAAACGTTTTGTTGTTGTCTTATAAGCAGAGGCTCTGTTCTTTCTTTAGATTTATTGCATGTTCAGAAATTCATAAAAGCTTTGTGAACATGATAAAAAATGTTGGGGATGGCTGACAACTTTTTAAACTTTTTTATTACAGGATCATATTCAGTCATACTGTAAAGGATGCAACTACAATGTCTAGTGATATAACAGAGTAATATTAGTAATCTTAACTCTGAGCCTTTTGTTCATGAGAGACATTAAGAAATGTAATGTAATGTAATTACTCATGCTCAGTGTTTTTTGCTGGCAGTATGATTTACGTTTCTCTTATGCTGTGTTTGGAGGGTGACTTCCGCCAGTCATTGTGCATCTACTTTCATTTTTTTGTCTGCCTTCTTGAAGTTGATTGCAATTGAAATAATAATTTACCTTGTCATTTAAAAACAATCTAATTCTGTGACAGCGCTGGGTGAATGTGTTCACAGACGCACTGTAGTACTTTCAACTCAGATTGGATGCTTTTGATGCAGCACTAAACTCTCATATGCAAAAAATGCATATGCATAATTATGTAAAACTGTAGCTAAGAGCTAAATGTGGTCCCATGTTGTTGATCATATACATACAAATCTCTAATCAATTAAAAGTTCTTATACATCAATTGAATTGCATTTGTGCAATTAAGAGTCGTTCTTAGTCAAACTTGCAGACAGAACAGCATGTTAATGCATATCTTAATATTCATGCTAACAAACTAAGGTTGATCTGTCATAGCATGAAGCTAAGGAAGAATGGCCAAGAAAACAAAGTTTCAAACATAAGCAATGGAATACAGAAAGAAAAACAACATGAAAGTATTAAAGGTGACAGCACATGAGGAGGCAATGAGACAGCAAGTGACAAAAAACAAATATCAGAAAAGAAATGGGATAGGGTGAGAACGAGAGACAAACAGGCACAAAGAGCACTGTGGAAGTTGTTTGATTATGCTATGATTCTTCTAAAATGTCAAAGGCTTGCATGCACTCCTCAATTAGCTCTGACAGACATAAAGACAAACTCATAAATACTGGCAGATGGACAAGAGGAAGCTGGCCAGAGGATAATCAGACCTTATGGGCAGTGATCCTCTGGTGATCACTTCACTTTTATCCACACACATTTTATTAATTGATTTGGCATGTTATAAATGTTTAAAGGGGTGGTTGATTGCGATTTCACTTTTTTCATTTTAAATAGTGTGTAATGTTGCTGTTGGTGCATGAACAGTATCTGCAAAGTTGCTGCGCTGAAAGTTCAACGTAAGCAGAGATATCGTCTTTTAAAAATCAGGAAGTTTAATGCCTACAAAAACGACTCGAATGGGACTACAACGAGATACTTCCCGGGTTTTATACGTAATTAACCCATAAATTTACATCAACCCTCCCTCCGGAATATGCAAAAAAGGGGGCATGGACATATTTCTGCGGCTTTATCGAAGAGGAAGAGTTATAGTGGAGAGCTGTAGCCATGCCGTCGAAAGTGTGTTATTTTCACCCAGCTGTCAGGTATTCTGTGTTCGGGCTTCCTACGGACGCTGTAGTTTGTCAACAATGGCTACAATTTATGTTTGATTATGTTCCAGAAAATTACGATCGTAATTTAGCTCTCTGTGCTGCGCATTTTACGGAAGACAGCTTCCAGAATCTCCACAAATTAAATGCTTGATTCAACAAGAAACTGTTACTAAAGCATGAAGCAGTTCCAACTTTAAAACCAGAGGCAGCAGTTGTTGGGCCACAACCTGAAAGTAAGACTTAATCATTTTAAATGTAAGCTATTTGCATGTATAATTTCAGACGTAATGTTTTAGTTTTATCAAGGACGTAAACAAATGCCAGCGCTGGCTTTATTACCCACTTAGTTATGCTATTTCGTGTGTCTATGACAAACGCGTACAAACATTTTGGAGCTGAATTTGTAATTATGTACTAATTTTGTAAATGTATTTTCCATGTATACTTTATGACGTAATTTTTCGATTTGATCAAGAACGTAAACCACTGCCAACGCTGTTCTGTTGGCATTTTAACACTGTTGCCACATGTACACCTAAAGAAAACAATACACCGAGTAAACTAAGTTTTGTGAATAGATAAACGGTTGTTCATTATATCGATAAAACAATAACTTTAAAAAAACAGTATTACTCAGTCATTTATTCAGTTATATTAAATATTTAATCAGGAGAAAACCGTATCTCAAAAGCTAACAAGCAGCAGTAGCATTTTCAAGTAACAGCGTATCGAAATTCTTATATAATAAGAGTAGAAAAGAATAATAATAATACAAAAATCTACTATTCCGAAACGTTTTGTAAAAGCCGTGTTTGGGGAGGTTCTGCTTGACTCTCTTCATTGCCGGTTTCTGGGTCTGATTCTGGCTCAAGCTGATACGCAGTATTGACACCATTATTTACATTTGACCGGAGCACATGCAACTTTCGCCCGTAAAGGTAATGGGCGTGAAGTTTCCAGATAACGTGCGCTACGCAGTTTAGCCAATTGCAACACACCGACTAACCAATCTGAGCCCATTGCCTGTTTCTGAGGGAGTGGTTTCATAGAATCAGGAAGTCAACCGGTCGTTCAAATGACAGAGGAGAAAGTGGCTTACAATAAAGGTGAAATTTATGAAAAATAAGGCTTTAAAAAAAAAACACGAAGACATGTTATATTGCACCCCATAAACACAATCATGCAAAGAAAAAAAGCAGTAAACCACCCCTTTAAAAAATGTAAGTGCAAAATGCATTACAATATTTCTCTAAGGGTCACTTGGATTTATTGTATGACAATAAAAATATAAAGGGATTGTTCACCCCAAAATTGGATCCTCGTTTACTAACCTTTACTTTGTTTCAAATCCATATGATTTGTGAACTACATTAAAAGTAAAGCACCATATATAAGAGCTTCATTGAATAACAACTTAAATTTCAGCCTTTTTCCTCACAAAGCTTCAGAAGATATGGAAAATAGTGCAAAAGTAACACATTTTATAATACTTTTATGATGTTTACATGGAAAAGAGTGAGCAGTGAGTACTATCTTCAACATTTCTTTTTATTGTTCCGCTGAAGGCAAAGTCTTCATACAGAATTTGTATTTTTGGGTGAACTATGCTTTTAAAGAACATTTTGTTTGTTAATTAAAACCGGAGGGAAACCAGTGAGAAACTTCAAAGTTCAGCAGCTCTTCACAATTAGAATCGCTTTGATATTAAACTTAAAAGCCATTTGTAAAGGTAGTTCATAATACAGCCTGACAAATCCCAACAGATTAAACATGCAATAACTGACATACATATTATTCTGCTTGAATTCGGATGGATTTCATTGAAAAAAATAGCTTTTCAGTGTTTGAAAAAGAAATGCCAGGAAAACCGTCTGTGTACACTGTGAGCATAGCCTCAGTCTATAAACCCTCTAGAAGATGAATAATATCCTATCCTGTATAATTTCTGTGGTATTATGTAATATACTGGCTTGGAGCTAAAATGGGGCTTTTAGCAGAGCTTCAGTGCTGAGCTGTGGGGGTCGATCACTGCCCTCAATGAGACTTGTGGGATTGAGGACGCTTGAGGAGATTTGTAAGCCATATGGAAGAGAAAAAACCAACCAGGCAGAATTTTTGAGCAAATAACACTGAGACACAGTTCCTTCAGTGTCTGTCGATTACACTGATGAACTCTGAAACCAATGTCAACAAGTGGGATGAAAGAAAAATACACATGGGAGGAAAAATGTGTTAAGGAAAGACAAGTGACTAAAATAACCCAACAACACTCACAAAATGGATTGTATTCATTAAATTGAGCTATAGGAACACAATTCTACAACATTTTGTTACAATCAATCAATGTAAACTCAAAGCCAGAGTATGAACTATTAGTATTAAATCAAGTACATATCATCGCTTTTGCTGGCCAAGAACTATGATACGAAATATGAACTAATGTGCTAAACCACCAATCAAGCACATACCAACACTGTACATCAAAAATAACACTAATGGCACCCTTCCCACTTTGAGCACTGCCCATATTCACATGACACATTATTATATATATATTCTTTGCCTTAAAAAAAAAGCAGTAACAAATCTTTGTTAAAAAGCCAAGAACTGTGGAAATGTATTAAAAATGTGTTCAAGTAAATAGATTCATGAGAGGAGCGCAAGCAGTGCATACAGTTCATAAGAGTTCAAATCCCACTCAGTCCTTCTCATTTTCCCTGCACTTAGTAGGCATAACTAAATTCATTTGAACAAAAAGACTACTAGACCAAATCCATTCAAACTATTTATTTTTGCTGTGAAGGCTTAGTTATTTAATTGCACGGAAAGGCTTCCTAAGTTGAATAATGTTAATGTTTAATTTTTGAACGAACAAAGGAGTTGAATGTGATAAGGGGAAGAGATTAAGAATCCATGCTCAGGGAAGTTTAGGCTTAAAGGGAAGGAATTCAATGCTGAACAATATACTAAAGCGATTATAATGAACTAATACAAAAGAAAGGTTCTCCCTGCTGCAGAGGAGAGCTGAGGAACAAGCAGACAGAGGACGCTCACTCATACTAATGATTCCTCTCTAAGAAGCCTCCGCTTGGTCTTTTATGTGGCGCTGCTCTGAGGACGCTTGAGGGAGAGATTCCTCTGTCAGACTCAGACCTGAACTGAAGTTCCACCATAGACAACCAAGAGAAATCATACTTTATCCAACTCTCATAATTGAACAGATCTGCTACAGGCTAAAGGAAAGACAAAATTCTCAGGCGAAATGTTTGTGATCATAATCACGACACCAGATGTTTCTCATTTTGCAGTGGCGAGAATAATCAGTGTTGTTATTATTAACTAAAACTATTACAAATATCTTTTTGTTAATTGGAACAAAGCTGAAACAACACTGTAAAAACAACTTAGAAAATTAATGTGGTTCAGAGAACATAATATTTTGAGTTTCTGTTGATTAAACCAATCTCCTTATTTGAAGTAACTCCAATTTTTTATTTAAATGAACTCAATTTTAAGGCAATCAGGTTACTTACTTTTTTAAGTTAAACCCACCATTTTTGTTATACACTGAATGACAAAAGCACACAACAAAATGACTAAAACTTAAACTAAAATGAAAAACTGAACATATAGAATAAATATTATAATGGTAAAGAAATAATCCTAAAATAGCACTGAGAATAACAGATCCCTTGATAGCGTTTACGATGCCTGCATTGTTTTAGCACCCAGTCAATGTAAATCAGCTACTGATTAAATGCTGAAAAATAGCATCCACTGTTCATCTGGATGTATGTCTGCTCAGTTTTCTGCATCATTTGAACATCTAATGAATCTGATTAGCTGCTGCCATGATCAATAGAAAACATTAATCAACAAGTCTTTATAAAATTCAGTTTGACATGCTTCCTGTGGATATTAATAGCTCCACAGAAATTGAACCAGGTTCAACCAATAATAAGCCTACTTTACATAAAAGATAGGCATGTTTGTACTGAAATGAAATTTAATCACTTCATTTAAATACTCAGTTTTTTCCAAGGTAACACCACAGACTACTTTAATGAATTTGGCCCCAGCGAGCTCCAATGACTAACAATCTTTATATCACAACTCTCTGCAATACTTAATTCTGATTAACCAGTGACGGCATCCTGCAATCAAATATTTTTAGAAAATTACCACTAAACTGTACAATTGACTGCTGTTCAAGGAAACGGATTAGCTGTGCTAATATCAAGTCTCTCGTATCAGCCTCTTTTTTCTCATGTTATTTTGTGATAATGACCAGTTGATTATTTGTATATCCAATACAAATAAAACTTAAAGATTACAGTGACATCAAGGCTGCAATATGTAACACAAAACACAATGCACAAGCCTTTTGCATTGTAATGCAGGGCGACTCATAAATACACATAAGCACACACATGTGGTCCTATGTGTGCTGAATGGGGCGATTAGAGAGCAGTAATGTGTAATTGAGGATATGGCCTGTAAACGTGGGCTGGTAATTACACTGGGCAGCTTTTCTCTACGGCCTCTACAGTAATAGGTAAAGTGATAATGGAATTAGTGATTGCCACTTATACAAGAAGGACTCGCGCTAGCCTCCATTAACCGTACACACTCATCTATAGACCTGAGCGCGCGCACACACACACACACAGTCTTTCTTTCACAAACTTACAGCACATAGAATCAGAGCACGCAACAGCAGCATTTAAATGCAAATGCCTCTGATTAAAAGGTAAAATTGAGCAGGTTACAACCAGTCCCATTCGTGTCACCCCTGCACATCTTATCTCACGCTTGCCGTCACCAAATAAACAACACATTTTTTTTTTGTTGACACTTCCAGCTCTTTTTTTTATTATCTAAAAAGCACGTAGGATCCAAACAGGTGGCTTGGTGTTTAAACATCCAGGAACCTTTTTACTTTCATATGGATTTTTGTCCCTTCTGTCCTTCTCTATTTGTCCCTTTGGCTGAGTGTAATAGATAGAGACATTCGTGTAGCAGAGGTTTAATATATAGGCAGGCAGGAATATAATTTAAAGGGGTTGGTGAGAATGACCCTTATATCAAGAGGACAGATCATTCTGTGTTGGAGCACGTCCAAGAGTCTGAAAAATCCCCCCACACACACACACACACACATACGAACTGGCTAACGCAAAGGGAATAAGAAGGAAAAGCGACAGAAGATGAAAGAGACAATAACACGTATCTTTGTGATAAGGGGCCAGTGGCCTGTTGGGGTTTGACTATTTATTTAAAGATGAGAGAACTTTTTTTTTGTGCGCAATTAAAAGCTCCTTGAGTGGTTCTCCTGGGAAAACCACTCAAACCACTGAAAAATTGTCCAAACAAAACAGAGAATTATAGTTTAATTAAAAGCCAACTAGGCTGGAGAACACTGGGAGAAAACCAACACAAAGGAATATATACAGTGGGGACCAAAATTTTGAGAGAAAATGTTTTAAATGTAATAAAAATATATTTATTGTTATTTAATTTTTAAATTATGAAATTATCTTTTTAAAATAAAAATGTAAAGAACTGACAAATAAATAAAATATTAAAATATTTTAAAATAAAAACTAATTAAAAAGTATATTATCATAATAACAATTTTAGTGAAATTGTTTAAAATCCTAAATCAGATTTTGAAGCCCATTTTTTTATGTGGTCTCAAACTTCTGTATGTTAGATCAATGTGAATATTAAATCTGTGTGAGTTGAACACATATGATGTTTTTCCTCAGCTTTATATCAGATCCTTCATGCAAATTACTAACTGTCTTGAAGATCAACTTACATTTTATATCCACTGCAGGATGTTATTTAATGCAGGGCAATAGTACAAATGGCTCATAAACTCTCTTAAAACAGTGTATTGGCCAGTCAGCGTAATCTAAAGCTGATATTGCTGGATTCTGTGCATAATGACTGAATAATACTTCCTGTGCTCAGAGGAAGCTGAATAAATATTCAGTGTCAATAAATATTCCCTGTTGATTTCCCCAATACAAGAATTGGATAAAAAAATTTGCATTTTATAAGACCAGGGGACTGACTATGCAGTTTTCACAATGACCTTATAGAGGTATTCGCCAAGAAAGCAAGTTGTTATACCAGTGAAACCTGTTGTGCAGAGAGAGAGAGAGAAAGAAAGAGAGAGAGAGAGAGAGAGAGAGAGAGAGAGAGAGAGAGAGAGAGAGAGAGAGAGAGAGAAACAAATATATTTCCATCCCTCCGGTGCTGTATGTACAGTGAACACAACAACAAATCAATCTTTCTCCTTCCCGTCACATAGTGAGGCTGAAGAGATTGAAGCCCAACTGTCAGGTTGAGGTTTCAACCACAGCAACAGTGCAAAAAAGAGAGGAAAACCATGCAAAAGACACCAAAATGTTGTCAAGACTGCTTTAAGCATCACTTTGATGTTTCATGATTTCATAAAAATGTAATATTGATTGTAAAGCAAGATCCTGTGGAATAAAAAGCTGTACAGTATGTATATATTCAAAGATTTCACTTGCCACAATAATGTGATGTCTTTAAACTTTCTATTCATCAAAGGATGATAAAAAAAATATAAAAAATATTAAGCCGCACTGTTTTGAACATTTATAGTAATAAGAAATGTTTCTTGATCATCAAATCATCATATTAGAATGATTTCTGAAGGATCATGTGACTGAAAACTGGAGTAATATAGATATATTGATATCACAGGAATAAATGACATTTTAAAATATATTACAATTGAAAACAGTTACTTAATATTACAATAATATTACTGTTTTTACTTTATTTTTGATAAAAAAAATGCCGCCTTGGTAAGAAAAAGAGACTTTAGATTAAAGATTAAAAAAAAACTATGGCCCTTACCAAAACATCTTTTTACAGTACAACTATTAGTTATATTTATTACTCCAACTGTTAAAAATGTCTTGACATACTAATGAGCTGACATACTAATATTCATGTTCAAGACTCAGGAAAAGAGATTACTCACCTTGTTCACAATCAAATTCCTCTACAGTGGAGACGAAGTGAGGTCTGGAGTAAAAGTTGTGGGGTCCTGGCTGCTGGAGGCCGCCCAGGCTGAAAAATGCCCTGTCGCTGGCAGCGCATGAGGAGAACGCTCTGCGGCTGGGGATGCACGGGTACCGCGTCCAGCTCTTCGTCTCAAGGTCGAAGGCCTCGAATGCGGTCACTGGCAGCTTGCCTTGACGCCCACCTGTCGAAGGGGAAAGTAAGAAGAGGGTTGGAGGATTAAGAGGGAGTATATGTGTGTGTGTGTGTGTGTGTGTGTGTGTGTGTGTGTGTGTGTGTGTGTGTGTGTGTGTGTGTGTGTGTGTGTGTCGGGGGTGGTATCTCTCTGATAGGACTTGTGTCACGTCCTGCTGGGAGCCAGTGTGTGTGCGATTACCACATGTCACGACTCACTGACAACGCTTTGGTCTCCTCAGACGAGCTGACAGCCTATATTATTGGGTCTCTGACACACACACGCACACACACACACAAATATGCATCTAACAGCACATCTACAGCCAGTAGTGGACAGTAACAAAGTAATTTAACTTTTTTTCAAGTATCTGTTCTTCATCTGAGTATTTTTATTTTGGGAAACTTTTACTTTTATTTCACTACATTCCAAGCCATAATATCATACTTTTTACTCAATTACATTACATAAAAACATGTCATTCGTTGTTATTTTGAACTGAAGAAATCGTCACCTACTCAGAGATGCGACAGCAGTGTCCGATTCGTGAACGAACTGATTCTTTACAATTAACATGTTAAATAAGTTCACAAATCGCACTGAACGATTAATTTGTGAATTAGGCCGATGTGATTGCATCTTTTCTCGCGTCAACAACTCACTGATTCAAATGATCCGGTCAGAGCGAGTCTCCAGTTATCAATTAACTGAATTCACAAGTCAGACTCAAAAGATCCACGGAGCTTGAGTAGGCGAATGACTAACCGCACAAAAAGTAAGTTAATGATGAATTTTAGGATTTATTATTGTAAATGAAAGTCATATTTAGGTCCAGACTGTCAGTTGTCACCTGCTTACAAATGAGACGAAGGTGCATGACGCTTCTGACAACAACACAAATGATCATCCTAAGGAGTCAGTAACATATACAGATGCAAGTAATGAAGAAATAGAAAGCCACATTCCTTTGACACATCACTATTGTCAGCTAAAGGTTTTGTTTTGTTACATTAATGCATTTGGCAGACACAAACCAAAACAAACCCTATGATCTTATCATTGCTAGAATTAGACAACTAGAGTGCTCAAACACAATAAAACAATCACAGAAGGGAAAAATAGAAAATAGATCAATTATTTATTGCACTTTCACCAAAAGAAATGTTTCAAACCATATGGCCTTTCCAATTTCATCTAAAGATATCAAATGCTCTTATTTCTCTTGAGGTCATGTGAACGTGTTTTTTATAATGTTTTTGTATGTGGAATATGTTTGAGGAGCTTGTTATTATTGGGATTTTTAATCTGCAGAAAATTTATAAAACAATTAGCTCTTCTCAGTGATAACACAATGAATCTGTAAGTTGGACCTCTGTGAGAATGTAGCTACAGTAGCAGACATTAGTCAAAGCAGACAGCATAGTTAATGTGATGAAAATAAAAATGAGGCTGTGATGGATGGAAGCTCATGTCATACTGTTGCTGGGTACAAATCATTCAGCCGACAAGCACTGAAAATATGGTCACAGTGGACAAAACAATCTGGAACTTCACAATAAATACAGGATTACATAGGATTTTAAAATACGACATACTAGATCAACCGTCTTTTCAATTTCATCTGATAATTTTTCATTTGACATCTGAGTCAAATAAAATATGACATCTACTGTACCCTTACTGAGGTCTAAAGCCAGTGGTTCTCAACTGGTTGGACCCTAAAGAGATCTGCCATGTAATATATAATTGTGCATTTAAAGGGATAATTCATCCAAAAATTAAAATGATGTCTTCGTTTACTCTGTGCTAATGACTCTGACCCTCATGTCGTTTCAAACTTGTATGACTTGCTTACTTCTATGGAACAAGAAGATATTTTGAAAATTGTTGATAACCAGACAGTTTTGGTTACCATTGACTTCCATTGTATGGACAACAAAAACCCAACTGAGACAATTATCTAAATATGTTATTTTATGTTCCACAGAAGAAAGCAAGTCATTAAGGTTTGGATGATGAGTAAACAATGACAGAACTTTCACTTTTGGGTGAATCAAACTAAAAATTATACAAAATAAACACGGGATAGGACTTGTCTCTCATGTTTTTGTTGTTGACGTTAAAGGTCACATGCTCAATTGAACACAAAGGCTTCTGTCACTAGGTAAAAGCAGCCAAATTAGACAGATGCCAACATGGACAGGTGGTGGGACATATCCTCAACTTTAAAAAAACGTGAACAAAACTACACAAGGAGAAAAAAAAGAAAGAAAGAAAAAACAAAAACACAACCACACTGCATTAAAAACATTACTGGTTGAGAACATGAAACCATAAAAATTCAAGAGACCACATTTGTCAACACTGCCAAACACTAACAAATTTAAATGTTAATTTCAGTGATTTTAAAAAGATTTCTGTTACTTTTCTACAATCAACAGTTTGGGTTCTATTGTGGGTCGCTACTTGAAGTCCAATGTTTAATCTGGGCCCTGTTTGGGAGGAGGATGAGGAGCAGGCAACAGGAGTGGGCGAAGGGCTGGAGAAGGCAGGCAGAATATCTGGAGAAGAAGGGCTAGGTTGAGAGGTGATAAGTCCAGAGAGAAGGTTGAAGATCCATGGTGGATCCGATGGAGGGAGGAGTCATGGAGGCTGAAGGGCAGGAGGTTTTAGGGTGATGACGGACAGAGGCGGAACCGATGGGGGAGAATGACAGGGAGGAGGCGGAAATTCATTGGGCCATGGTAGAGCAGAGGGTTCAGAGGAACACGGGGAAGCCACTGGCTCGGGCAAATGAGGTGTAGATGGGGACACAGAAGGTCACGGTGGAGACAGAGGGACTGAGGACCAAGGAAGAGCAGAAGGGAGTGAGGAGTCCAATGGAGCCGGGGCGATGAAGGGACGGGGCGTAGCCAGAGGAGTGCAGTCTAAAGGTGAGGGTAGGTCGGCGAGTGACCAAGGAGGATCCAGGGGGACGAGGATCGGGAAGCGACGCTCACCAAACACCTGCCGATGGCTTCCCTCCAGTTCAGTCCATTGGTGTTTCGGAGGTCGGTGGCCTGGTGGAAATTGGCCCCGATCCAGAAAAACATCTTGAGGGTTTCATCATCGAGGGTGCTAGTGACGGCTCGGCGAAAAAACTTATCCATGAAGGAAAAGAATTCCGTGCTCTCTTGAGCAATTGCGACAAATATAGCCCTGTCGTCCATTTGGGCTGGTCCGATATTCTGTCATGGGTGGTTGCAGGAAGGCAGACGGAGGCGAGGATATAATTCCAAAACGAAGGTTTAATGATAATATAACACAGGACAGCAGAACAGGCAGCAACACACTAAATACAACAGAGATCAGACAAAGACTGACTGAACGGACGGAACTTAAATACAAACAGAGATGACACCGATTAACAGAACACAGGTGATACAGATGATGATGATTAACTAAACACAGGTGATACAGATGAACTGATAATGACAGAGACACATGACGTGATGACAGGCAGACAAGTCCAATGAAAACAAACTAAACAGAACACAACGGTGACAATAGTACAGTACAACATACATAAACCTTTCTGAAGAACAATGTAAAGAAAGTGTACAAATTCTAGGGTGTGTATCATTGTTTATGTATGTGAGAGCTCAGAAGACATCAAAAACTGTCACGTTTCAAGGTATGCCTCCCCCTTCTTATTCTTCCCCTCTCGCACGTTCTCTTTCCTTGTCTATGCATTCACAATGTGACTGATCTCCTCCCAGCTCCGGCATTACTGAGAGCCCTCTGGGACACAACAGAGAGCCAGGGAAAAACACACACAAGAGAAAACAAAGGGAGGAGAGAGAGAACCTGTCTGAGAAACAATGTGGAAGAGAGAATAGATGGAGAAAGGAGGCCAGAAAATGGAAATGCAGTCAATGCAGCTTGAGAGAGTAACAGATAGAGGAAAAAGAATTGAGGACAGGGCAGTGTGTCTCTATAAGAAGCGAGGTTATAGCAGTCCATTTAAGAGGACTTGTTCTCTTGACCTTCCTGGACACCTCTAATTAACTTCTTTCAACTATGTCAGCCTTCCGCCTTCAATCATTAAAGCCTCCGTGGTCGAAATTGTGAGAAATTAGCTGAGGAGAAGAGGGCAAACACACAAGCAGTTTAAACAGAGACGTGTATGGGTGAGATATTGAGCTGAGTGAAGTGTGGCTGCTATTGGCCCAAACCATAGGCAAAGTTTGTGGGGGGGACCAGAGCCAATAATTTTGTCTGAGCTGTGAATAAAAAAATATTCTGTGAATAGCTGTTCATAAAAAAATATAATATAAAATGAGAAAATTCATATTTTCTCATTTTATTTGTCTTACCTTATTTTAGTGTAGACTGAGTATAGCTGTTTGTTGTTTTAAAAGTACATTTTTTTTGGCTGATTAAATTTTTAGGCTGCTCTGCCTCAGCGGTCTAACAGCGCTCGTCAATGTCAAAATGAAATTAATTGATGCTTGAAATTAGGCATTTATATAGCGCTTTACAATGTATGTGATTGAGATGGCCAACCAAATCAAAGAAGGCGGGTCTTACTGCCTTACTGTTACTGTTATAACGCAACGAGAGTTCGTAAAAGATGTAAGTAGATGCAAGTATTAGACAACTGTTTAACGGTAGAAATGTTCATCGACCGACATTAAGACTATCTAGTGATGCAAACTACTCAACTTCTTATGATATTTCGCAGTTTGAAAATTGCAAATATGTGATCATGATTCATGTAATTCATAAATACATTTCTTATTATTATCAATGTTGAAAACAGTTATTTTATTTATTTGAAAACAATAATTTTATGTAAATAGTTATTCATTTATTAACTATTTTTTTAAAACTTGTCTCAGGACTCTTTGATGAATAGAAATTGACAAAAAACAGCAATTATTAGAAAAAGAAATTAACTATCACTTTTGATCAATTTAATGTGTTCCTGTTGAATAAAACTTCTATTTTTTAAATCATTTATAATAAGTTATTTGTCTAAATATTAAAAGACCTGTTGGGAAACATTATCTTTGCAATTACATTTTGTATAAGCTCAGATTTCACATTTGCACAATTTACTTTTTTTTATCATGTTTATAACTTTCTGAAAGAGCAGGAGGAGCTAAACTGTCATGTTTGTTGATTTCCATCCCAGATTAGGTCCACAGAGAATCTGTACATCAAGAAGATCATTTTATTATGCTAACTTACAGCTAAAAATAAGAGTAGTGTTTTCAGTTCCATTCACTTTCACACATATTTTATCATGTTTATATATTTATTGTGTGAAATTCTTTCAAAATCAGCACAGAAAACGTGAGAAAAGCCCATAGAATCGTGCTATTCAGCAAATCGAATGCCATGTGCTGAGCCTTTAGGTCACAGTCTTCTAGCGAAAGGTTCCTTTCATTCAGCTTAATGAAACCAACACCAGTGGAATACAGCTTTATGCAGCTTAAAGTTACAAATGGGGTCACGTCGCTCTCCTGCCTGCACCAGAGGTAACGATATTAGAACGCACAGTAGGGATTTTATTTTGGGGAGATAGCGTGGTGCATCTGGGTGACGTGTGATCGAGTGTCTGCGCTCAGTGATAGACCTCGCGGGGCGCATCTAAAAGTAAATCAAAAGTAAATGAGCATTCTGTGATTCAGACTCATTCCTCATTCTTGGCCTTAATGTGATTCTGCCGCGGCTCTATTTGTGGTCCAGCAATCCGACAAATAACAGAATTAAGTTGCAAAACTTTTTCTAAGTGTCAAACTGTATCCAAAGCATTTCAAGCAATACAAAGGCGAGTGGCCCTTTGAGTGCAAGTGAAAGAGAGAGAGAGAGAGAGAGAGAGAGAGAGAGAGAGAGAGAGAGAGAGAGAGAGAGAGAGAGAGAGAAAGAAAGAAAGTTAAAGACTGCAAGGAGGGATATAAGCAAAAGCAAAGGTTGCATACAAAGAGACTCTGAATGAATTATTCCCTGTGATGTCAAATCAATAAGTTTAAGCCTAACCATCAAGACAAAACTGTGTCACAGTGTAGGAGAAGAATCATGAGTCCAGAGGGAAAATATCCTTATTTCTCCACATTTCACTTACTTCACACATTATATCTCAATTTCTAATAATTTCATAATAGGTAAAATTTTGGAGGGGTTGTAAAGGAGTTGCATTCATCCAACTCAAATAAAATTAATCTTTGCAGAAAGATTGCAGAATCTTTGAGTTAGATTTTATTTTATGTAAACATAAATAGTTTAAGAGAAACAAACTCTTCACATAAGAGAAATCACTTCAGTTTTTACTCTTTATTATAGTTTTAGTAATAAAAGTCCCCAAAACCATTAAAGCAAGATTAAGTTATTTATAAATCCATTTATTTATCCCAGAGGCAAATTGGTGGTGATCTTTAGGAGGAGACGCACATGAACATATTCTCCTTCATCTACATTCAAGCAAACTCTACTGAATTCACCACATTAATATTCAGTTTGTGAGCTGTAAAAAGAAGTTAAAAACACAGTTATACTTGCAGCGAGAGACTGACAGCTAAAACCCAGTAATGAGGGCGTGTCTGCTTCATAGGCTGAACAATCATATGTTGGCATGGGAAGATGATGTTGTCCA
Organism: Gila orcuttii; assembly: GCA_026230005.1. Taxonomy (NCBI): domain Eukaryota; kingdom Metazoa; phylum Chordata; class Actinopteri; order Cypriniformes; family Leuciscidae; genus Gila; species Gila orcuttii. The sequence continues at coordinate 22,910,755 of JAPDVR010000021.1, read as the reverse complement.
TCATGTGTGTGTCTCTGTGTGTGTGTGTGTGTGTGTGTGTGTGTGTGTGTGTGTGTGTGTGTGTGTGTGTGTGTGTGTGTGTGTGTGTGTGTGTGTGTGTGTGTGTGTGTGTGTGTGTGTGTAGGGAGGCAGAGTTGTATTTACTTCTCAAAGAGTGACAGGGCAGTTGATCCTTGTTCAAGTTCAAGTTCAATTTTATTTGTATAGCACATTTAAAAACAACCACAGCTGACCAAAGTGCTTAACAATGTCAGGATACACACACACACACACACACACACACAAACACACACACAAACACACACAAAAAAAAAAAACACAGTATAGAATGTCACAGTAGCAAAACTCAGGAATACAGGTGGGTTTCAAGCAACGACATACATTTCAGCAGTCCGAGCTGTTCTTATATGAACCGCTAAACTATTCCAGAGATTAGGACCAGCCACTGAGAAGGCTTGGTCACCTTGCTTGCACCTTGCACACAGGCTTGTGTCTGACCTGAACAGAATGTCCCACAGTGCAGAGGTTAGAAAGAGGACAAATCTGCCAAAACTAGACCCCATACTGACCACTTCACATGCTCATAAAACCCATGGGCACAAACACACTCTGATCAACTATCAAACTTACACATACATAGTCTAACCACTCCACATGCTCAACTACATTACATTGCAGTAAAGGTATTGTTTTCTTTTCAGTTTTTCATTCCCTGACACACACACACACACACACACACACACACACACACACACACACACACACACACACACACACACACACACACACACACACACACACACACACACACACACACACACGCCAAACACCTAAATGGTAAATGGCTATTTTAAACAATTAACACCAATTTAAAAAAAAAAAAACTTTGTCATAAAAAAAAAAAAGACATTATTTAAAATATTTTTTTTTGTGTCCGGCTCTACTGATTATATAAACTTATTATTTTTTACTCCAAAATAGTGTGGGTATGAATAAGTCTCTTAAAGCATCCAACAATGGCAATTTTTATGGCAAGGTTAGTTCAGGTTGTAAAATGCTATTTGGTGCAACATCCCAAAAACATAATAATATTTATAAATAAATAATCCATGTTTTTCCAATAAGACCACAAAAAAAAGGATTTTTTCCTTTCATTCTTATGGTCATTCCAATTTTCCATTGACCCATTTTATGAATAAATTGTATCTTTAAGAACATCCCCAAATAGCTCATATTTAGCTAACTTCTGTGGACAATATTTTTTTGTATAATTTTTGTTCACTTGTATACAGGGCCCAAAACTAACTTTTTGTCACACTTTCCAATGGACAGTGACATAAGAAAATGCACCGGCCATAAATAATTTTCAATTAATACATAAATGACTGTGTTTATGAGGAGGATACTTGCCAAGACAGGCATTTTGACAATTTTGTTTGACTATGTCTGTTCAAGCACAAGAAGATGTGAAAGAGAGCTCAATTCAGTATTCGTGATTTCTGGGCGCACACTTCGGATATTTGTGCACAGAAAACTTTCCACACACAGCGAGAGTAACAATTCAATTCCCTTTTGCATCTTCTTTGTGCTTGAATATTTAAATTGGCAAGGCTTAAATTTTCATGACGATGCAGCACTGGCCCGTCAACCATCTGTTTGTGTTTCAAAATTTTGAATTGTTAGAACACATAAAAATGTTACAGGCCAACTGGTGATTCATATTCTCACCAACACTGATTTTTACACGTATTTGCCTTTAGTGAGTGTTAGTTTTAGCCCCTGCTTATATATAACATATACATGAGTAAACATGCATACTCTTACAAACAAACTCTAACATGCAGAGCAGGAAATGGCCATTTAGGGTCTGTGTCTCTTTCACTCAGCCCAAAACAGGCCACTGGTGATCGGTAACTTACAGTCTAAGTGGTTGTGGTTCTTTTAAAAGACAGGCTGATTTTATCATTGGAACCAGCAGTGAAGTTTTCCATTTAATGCTCCATTGTGATTTCCAACACCAATGTAAGACGTGAACAGTTCTGCTGTAAAGCGTCAGATCCCTGCAGCATATTGCAGTGCAGATTTCACTTCCCCTACTGAGAAATGACTCCACTCCACAGTTCTTATCAGCCCTGGCACGGCATGAACAATTACCAGGTGTTGTTGCCACATCTGCTGCTCCTGGAGAATATTGTGACACAGTCGGACACGGAAAATAAGATGCATTATAATTATTGGCTAGCCTACACCGTCTGTTAATAGAGCAATGTATGTTTATATATTTATAACACTTCCATTACGATTTTTGGGGTCAGTAACTTTTACTCGACGAGGACGCATAAAATTGATCAAAATTGACAGTAAAAACATTTATAATGTTACAAAAGATTTCTATTTAAAATGAAAGCTGTTCTTTTGAACTTCATCAAAACATCCTTACAGAAAATGTATCACGGTTTCCACAAACATATTAAGCAGCACAACTATTTTTAACATTGATGTTTCTTGAGCAGCAAATCAGCATATTAGAATGATTTCTGAATGATCATGTGACACTGTAATGACAAGTAATGATGCTGAAAATTCAGCTTTGACATCACCGGAATTATTTACATTTTAACTGTATTAATGTAGAAAACTGTATTTTTTTTTCATGTTGATCAAAATGTTAAAGTTCAGCAGCAGTCAAAATGAGTTGAATTTGAACATTTAAAAAAACCCAATATGGTAGCTTTGGATTTGAACTGCGGCTCCCCTTTAATGTTTTACCATTAGACACTGCTGTATGTTTGCCTGCCCTTTTTTATTATTTGGTCATGTCTTATTACTCCTAGGGAACCAAGAGTGTATTTCTGACAAACAACAGAATTATTCAGATTTATGAGACAATTTTGTGAGGCCTTACCCAGAACATAGATCTTGTTACCACGCACAAAGGAGAAGGCTCCGTAGCGGGGTGTGGGCATGGAGGTGAGGGGCAGCCATTGGTCTTTTGTCGGCTCATACAGCCTCACTGAGGCCTGAGGGGTCGTGTCGGCTCCCATCCCGCCCAATGCATACACCTTACCATCTGAGAGGGACAGAGAGAAAGAGAGAAAGAGACTGAAATTTGTTTGAACTCTGTTTCCAAGTCTCCCACATCTCTCTTATTAAACAAATTAATAACAAACAAATCAGGAAATGACAGAGCAGTGGGAAATATTCTGTGCTGGAGTGCAGAATCTCTGTAGACATGCTCTTTTTTCCCTCAGCTCCAGCTATTTTAAGGTTTACTTAAATTCCAACTCTAAACCTCACAATCCACATTTGTTCTCTTCCCCTTAGGGGATAGAACATTAAAAATGAATGTGTTCACATACAGTCACTGAACAAAAATTTTGAACTTCCCCCCAACATTTTCTACTATAGCTCAACCAAAAGATATAGTATGTCGCTAAAAAACATGAATTCACATGCTTGTTCAGACTGGTTAGTGCTACTTTGCTGAAGATGGACATGTTTAAAAAGCCCGGTGTACTTACAACAAATATCTTAAAACTACAAACTTAATTGTACAAACCTCAAACTTCAAACTAAATCTATAAAGAGCCTAATTTACATTTTAAAAGAAGGTATGTTGGCACTCAAAGGAATGGCAATGACTTCATTCAATACTTATACTCTTCCTCTAATGCGAACACTTTCTGCATTGTTTGGATCTAAAGCCAAGAACTCATCTGTGCTATTTTTACAATCCCCATTCTGACTGCTGTGTGAGCTAGTTTGCATACTAATGTTCACATAATGAGAACTGTGTGTTAACTGAGGTTGTGATGACATTGTGATGGTTTCTAAATGCAGGTGCCTTCAACACGAGAATGGAGTAAAATGATTCATTTGTGTTTAGAGTTTTGAAAAGTAACTTGTGTTTATAGTTTTGAGAAAATAGTCTTTCTTTGGAAAATGATTGTTTAGATAAGAATCTTTCAGCTGGTTTTCCTCCAGGAACCAGACGTTAACCGTTTCAACATCTTCCAAAATAATAAAATAAAAATAAAATAAAATAATATATATAAATAACTCTGGCTAACAGAATGGAATTTATTGTGAAAACAACTAGTTAACTAAAACTGTAACTAATCCAATGTGTGTAATGCATGACTACAATTAAGCATAGCACCAGAGAAAATACATTATATCCCACTCTGATATTACTTAATATGTTTGAAAAAGCTGTTAGTTTAGTTTAGGCTGAAAGTGACCTTCATGAAGTTTTCAAGGGGAATGCTAAAATACAGCACAGCAGTGAAATTAGAATATGAATGTGGAGAGAAATGCAGCATCAGCAAAGAGAACAGCCTTGCTGCAGCACAGCCAACAGCTAATGGAGATGAGAGAGAGAGAGAGAGAGAGAGAGAGAGAGAGAGAGAGAGAGAGAGATGTACATTCAATGGTTGAAGAGAAAAGCATCCTGATATTGAGGGTAGTCTTAATTTAACTGAACTGTCAATGAGATGTGAGCATGCGAGAGAGGGCATAGGAGTATTGATTCTGACTGATGAAAGAGTACGAGTTATTACAGCACAGAAACACAAACATGAAGACATCAGGATAATCCCAGGAGGAAACAGCATTAATGATCACCATATGGAGCACTTAAGAACACTCTGTGAGAGATAATGTATGTTAGTAAAACACAGTCTCTGTATGTCTATTTATCTCTTAGCATGACTGCAGCAGCTGCTGACTCAGACATCTGCAGTACTCTGGGACAGCAACCTGTGACTAGAGTTAAATGCGGTACAAATGAGACAGATAGGGAGAGATACCGGGAAGTAAACTAGGTGGCAGCAGAGAGCACAGGCAGTCCTGGTCATGCATTCAAGTGCCCTCCAAAAAATAAAAAACAAGGCACTAGTAAACATCTATTGTAGAAGCAATATACTATATATAATATACTATATAATATACTGCTGATTTCTGAATGGCCTAGACCATGCTAAATCAACCCTTGAGAAAGCTCCTATTGAATTCTTAATTCTTTCTCGCTTTGCCCCTCTCCAATGAAAAAGCTATTTTAGTTCTAATGTATTAAAATGAAGAGCAATGTATGTGCATTAGGTGTGTAATTGGTTGTCGCAAAGAATGATGGGAAGGTAGCTTGGTCATACAAACCATCTCCTTAAAAAATGGATAAATGAATAGTATTATCTAGCAAGCTTTATCACTATGCTTCATCAACAGTACAGCAAATGCAGACAAACCCAATTGTACCCTTATAGTCATATCTCATGTTCTGTAAATACTAATTTACTTCCACCTAAATCAATTTTGTTATTTTTAACTAAAATTATAAATAACAAAAAAAATTAATAAAGCTTAAATCAAATAAAATATTAAATGAAAAACTTAAAAATAAGTCAAATAAAATTATAAAACTGATAAATAAAAGCTAACATCTTCAAAAAATGTATAAATACTATAATGCACAAATAATACTACAATAACACTGGCTTTAATTGACATCCCTCTACTTCAGCTTCAGAATATTGAAAAACAGAAAATGATGGTGCCATCCACATGTGCTCACACACTTTGACATGATTCAAATCCAGCTTATAATTTTTGTGCAGCGACAGAGAGTGATGGGAAATGTACTTTTGTCAATAACCTGTCACCTCATTAACTACCTAAGTATATTCTCTATTAGAAAACTTTGTTTAGTAATATTTGCTCAGAGATTATTGCAATGCTGATTAGGGCTCAAAAGCAACAGTGAAAGCAATGCTCTAACCTGCACTCTGACACAAAATCTACTTTATCTCTTTTTTGTGGCTTTTTATGTGTGAAAACATTTTTGGTAATAATTTTTTTGTCCTTTTTTAGAGCTTGACAACCACAAGTCACTTTAAGTCTGCATGGCGGGTGCTGCAAAGCAATTCCTGAAGAAATTTTTTTTTCAACCCCAATAAAAAAAAAACGGGAATACGGGTTCGGAACAACACGAGTATAGATAAAAAATAACAGAATTTTAATTTTTGGGGCGAACAGTCAATTTAAAATCCTCACTGACTGTGAAAGGAGAAAGTATTTTAGCAACTGGAAAATTACACATCTATTACATCATCACCCAGAAAGAGAGGAGACCGTGAGAAAGAAAGAGTGAAAGTAAGAGATCTTTCAAGGCTTGTGAGTAAATGACAGAGGAAAACAACACTCAAAGATCATGACCACCATCTTCACTTTCATCCTCTTCACTGAATTCACTCTGATAATCAAAAATGATTTCTCCACTTTGATTCGATATGGTCTGACTTGTTCAAGACGGTGTAAAGCATGAGCGAGACTGAACGAAAGAGCAGGACAGAAATATCTGAACAGTGCATCTAATCGCTTAAGAAACTAATGTACTCACAAGTTTTCCGGTCCCACTTTATATAGGTGTCTTTATTTACTAACATTTCAATTCATATTGATACAATGCACATTGTTTAAGTAAATGTTTTTACATTACTTATATTTAAAAAATGCCTGCATATAATTACGTAAGTAATTCATTTCTTTAATTACATCTATGGGTGTTTCCATAATAGTTCGTTTTAAAAGAACCAAACCCAGTTCACTTAAAGTGAACCCGAAAGCGAACCAGCTGAAAGTGAACTCAGTCCTTTTGGTCCTGGTACCTCTTCTGCATTGAAGTGATCTAAGACCCTTTCTTGTTCACACCACAACCTCAAAAGAACTCGGATCCCAGATTTCTGTTCATTTTGCATGTGCACACTTCTACCTTCGACAATATCTGTCAGACAAGCGCTTGCACCCAAAATTTCATCCAGGTTGTCGTAGAAGGGACAAGAATATGGAAGCAGATCAGTCTCATTATTAATTCACGCAAAAAACTTGATTTACACATGCATAGACAATTTCACATGCATGAAACAAAATTCACGTGCACAAAAAAACAATTCACGTGCGTGAAAAAAATATTCACAAAAAGCAATTCACATGCGCAAAATAAAATTATATATTCATAAAATAAATTTCACAAATGTAAAACACAATTCGTAGATACACAACTGTACACAAAAACCTTCGAATGTTTAAAATTTACAGGTGTCATGTGGATAGCAGATGAACCCAATTGCAGACAGCAAATAACTTAAACAGGGGTTTATTAAAGACAAAAACAGAAAACAAAACCCACGATGGGGCAAAACAAGACAGGATCGACTTGACAAAGATAAGTACTCAGACGGTAAATAACAACTATGACAGGAACAAAACACTTCTTTAGACAAGACTCTCAACAAGATACTCACAGCTAGAATCACACAACGTATGATAATGAATCGCACAGGACAGCAAATACACAGGGATTAAATAGGGAACACTAATGACGAGGACAGGTGAAACTGACTAGACACTAATCACAAGACGAGGATAACAAGGGGGCGGGGTTACGAGACGAGACAACACAAGCACATGGCCCAAATAACAGACCATGCGCTTGTACATAAAACATGGGTCTGCCATGATCCTGCTACAAGACCAGAGAAAACAGAGACATGATGGCAGAATCATGACAGAACCCCCACCTTAAGGAGCGGCTTCCAGACGCTCCTCAAAGGGAAACTAAACACGGGACATGACAGACTGTGACAAAGACACGAACCAACAAAACATGGAAAACACTAATAAAGGCAAACATGAAAAAACAATAACAGGGTTAGGGTGAAACATCAAAAACAACAAACAGGGTAGAGGAGGTGGAGGAAACACAAAGTCTTTGGGAGACAGTCCAGGATGGATGGGCGAGACAGGGGTCTTGGGTCTTCGGGACGAGGACTGAGGACGGGGAATCCGGGGGGACTTGGAGGAAGACACACAAGGACGGGGCTTGGGCGAAACAGTCCGGGGTTTAGTGGTGACAGGGGGAACAGTCCGGGGACTAGTGGCGACAGGGGGAACAGTACGGGGACAAGTGGCGACAGGAACAAATGGTGAAACAGTCCGGGGACTAGTGGAGACCGGGAAAACAGATGGGGATACTGCATTAGAGGGAGCAGCAACAGGCTCAGACATAGAGGACACAGAGGATGAGGTAACGGGACTCCTGACAGGGGACATGGCAGGCGACAGGGCAGGACTAGGTGTAGCGCTCACGGCGACAGGCTCGGGTGCCGCGCTCTCGGCGACAGGCTCGGGTGCCGCGCTCTCGGCGACAGGCTCGGGTGCCGCGCTCTCGGCGACAGGCTCGGGTGCCGCGCTCTCGGCGACAGGCTCGGGTGCCGCGCTCTCGGCGACAGGCTCGGGTGCCGCGCTCTCGGCGACAGGCTCGGGTGCCGCGCTCTCGGCGACAGGCTCGGGTGCCGCGCTCTCGGCGACAGGCTCGGGTGCCGCGCTCTCGGCGACAGACTCAGGGGCTGGGGATAAGACAGGACAGACTGGGACTTCAAGGATTCTAGCTAGACTAGACAAATAATCAGACAGGGTCTTTGCAGCAAGGAAGATGGGCATCTCCTGACGAGCAGAAACCGATTTCAAGACCTCTTTTGCGGCCAGATCGTCCGCGAGTCTCCCCGTAGACTCCGGGACGGCGCCTGCTGGAGCGGCCTCTAGGGCGGCGCTTGCCGGAGCGGGCTCACGGACGGCGCTTGCCGGAGCGGGCTCACGGACGGCGCTTGCCGGAGCGGGCTCACGGACGGCGCTTGCCGGAGCGGGCTCACGGACGGCGCTTGCCGGAGCGGGCTCACGGACGGCGCTTGCCGGAGCGGGCTCACGGACGGCGCTTGCCGGAGCGGGCTCACGGACGGCGCTTGCCGGAGCGGGCTCACGGACGGCGCTTGCCGGAGCGGGCTCACGGACGGCGCTTGCCGGAGCGGGCTCACGGACGGCGCTTGCCGGAGCGGGCTCACGGACGGCGCTTGCCGGAGCGGGCTCACGGACGGCGCTTGCCGGAGCGGGCTCACGGACGGCGCTTGCCGGAGCGGGCTCACGGACGGCGCTTGCCGGAGCGGGCTCACGGACGGCGCTTGCCGGAGCGGGCTCACGGACGGCGCTTGCCGGAGCGGGCTCACGGACGGCGCTTGCCGGAGCGGGCTCACGGACGGCGCTTGCCGGAGCGGGCTCACGGACGGCGCTTGCCGGAGCGGGCTCACGGACGGCGCTTGCAGTAGCGGGCTCACGGACGGCGCTTGCAGTAGCGGGCTCACGGACGGCGCTTGCAGTAGCGGGCTCACGGACGGCGCTTGCAGTAGCGGGCTCTGGAACAGCGCTTGCAGTAGCGGGCTCTGGAACAGCGCTTGCAGTAGCGGGCTCTGGAACAGCGCTTGCAGTAGCGGGCTCTGGAACAGCGCTTGCAGTAGCGGGCTCTGGAACAGCGCTTGCAGTAGCGGGCTCTGGAACAGCGCTTGCAGTAGCGGGCTCTGGAACAGCGCTTGCAGTAGCGGGCTCTGGAACAGCGCTTGCAGTAGCGGGCTCTGGAACAGCGCTTGCAGTAGCGGGCTCTGGAACAGCGCTTGCAGTAGCGGGCTCTGGAACAGCGCTTGCAGTAGCGGGCTCTGGAACAGCGCTTGCAGTAGCGGGCTCTGGAACAGCGCTTGCAGTAGCGGGCTCTGGAACAGCGCTTGCAGTAGCGGGCTCTGGAACAGCGCTTGCAGTAGCGGGCTCTGGAACAGCGCTTGCAGTAGCGGGCTCTGGAACAGCGCTTGACGAAGGATGGGAGGCTCCCCTCTTCCTCCTCGGTCGGGAAGCAATGGCCACAGCAGGACTCGTGATCGGCTGGACGGGCTCAGTGGAAGACAAAACAGGAACTGGGAAGACCACTTCTGGTAGAGTGAGCTCAGATGACGATGACTCCGAGGGGGAATCCCAAGAAACCCGTCTCCCTCGTTTACCACGGAGGTCAGTGGGTGTGGAAGATGCCTCTGGAGTCGTGGGGGAACCAGCCTGGTCCCCAAGCGTCGCAACGCCTATCATACGACCCTCCGGGATGACAGGAAGATAGGCAGAAGGTAAAGACCTCGAGGGTGTCTGTGACTCTCTCCGCGATAAACGATCCACCATCTCCGTGAACGGACGGGTCACCAGCTCCTCCCGTTCGGCCAGGGGTGGAGGGGAGTTGAGACCTGCGACGAGGTAGCGGTTAAGGAGGAGTTCTGGTAAGAAAAACCTCCTTTCATTCGCGACCCGAGCATACTCCCTTACCGATCGCTGTCCCTGGGCGGGAATCGGGAGTTTGCCCCTCTTTGCGTCAGCGATAGCCTGGTACCACCAATCCTTAGGGTCCGACTGGCAATTGACAGGCGAATACATACTGTCCGCTGGGTTCTGTATTGGGCGATTCATTCTGTTATGTGGATAGCAGATGAACCCAATTGCAGACAGCAAATAACTTAAACAGGGGTTTATTAAAGACAAAAACAGAAAACAAAACCCACGATGGGGCAAAACAAGACAGGATCGACTTGACAAAGATAAGTACTCAGACGGTAAATAACAACTATGACAGGAACAAAACACTTCTTTAGACAAGACTCTCAACAAGATACTCACAGCTAGAATCACACAACGTATGATAATGAATCGCACAGGACAGCAAATACACAGGGATTAAATAGGGAACACTAATGACGAGGACAGGTGAAACTGACTAGACACTAATCACAAGACGAGGATAACAAGGGGGCGGGGTTACGAGACGAGACAACACAAGCACATGGCCCAAATAACAGACCATGCGCTTGTACATAAAACATGGGTCTGCCATGATCCTGCCACAAGACCAGAGAAAACAGAGACATGATGGCAGAATCATGACAACAGGTTTATCCTTGACTGTGAATGTGCAAATCGTCATTCACGTGTGAATCACCTTGGATTTGAGTGTGTGTGTGTATTTGAGACTTTCCTGGGTCACAGGTGCTCATGTAGTTCTATCGTTTTTATTAAAAAACATTTTTTTAACTTTTACGTGGCATTGTACCACTGTTCTTCTTGTATACCATCTTTTAGGGGTGGCCGAAAAAAATATTTCACGATTTTTTCAGGAAAATCAAGATTCATGATTTTATCACGATTCTTTTCATGTTGTTTTTACTATTTAGCAAGTGACTGAGCAGTACTTAGTAAAACTAAGCCTTGCAAGGTAACAAAATATAACAGGACAATTAAAGACAGACCATGTAGGCTATAGTGGGCGAAAATAAAAATCTTTATTTCATTATTTTATCTTTGTTATTAAAAATAAGAACAAAGCTGCACATTACAAATACAAAACATACTATACAAATGAAATAAACAGTGCTTTGTTTTTTTCAGCCACAGTAGGTATAACAGCGCCATTCAAATACGAAATTTAATAAACCTGAAGGATGTCAGATATTAAATATATCCAAAGTTCGTTGGAGTTGTAGAAACTTGATGGCGTGTCTGATTAAAACACGGGACACATACCAGTCCTTTGCTCTCTTTTATTTTAAGTTCAGGATGATTAAGTCTTGGGTAATTCACATGACATGAAGTTCATAGATTCACATGGAGCTGATTCACACGATGTAAATGGACAGGTGTTAACGGATGGACAGGATGAACAGGATGTACAAGATGGTCTTAAGTCACTACAAACAATACAATAAAGGAAATCAAACTCATATAATTCATCAATAAACATATCAACAACATATATATACTCAATCCAAACAATTTGAATAAACAAATTCAAACAATACAATTGGCAAAACAAACTTACTTAACGCATCCTAAGGAAAGGACTCAAAGGACATGGTTGGGTGTCCATTCAAACACCCACACCTCACCAATGCAAAAGAAACAAAGAAAGGAAATGAGGTCTACTTATAGACCTCGACCAAGGGGTGTATGGGTAATGTAGTGCACTAAATTTAGTAGTGTAATTTGCTTGGAATTGTGGGATATGTTGTACAAATATATATGTATATGGAGGAAAAAAGGAAAGAAATTAAAGAAAAGGGCCAAATTCACTACAGCCTCCCCCAAAATACAGTCATGTATTTGCTATTACTCATCTATTTCAGGTAATGGAATCAACTTAGTAACTGGACGTACATCTTTCCATTAATAACAATCTCAGCTACTCTGACACGCCCTTCCTGACTAGGTAAGAGGTCTTCTACCCTGCCAATGGGCCATGATGCTCTTGGAAGTTGAGAATCAGTAACTAACACGACAGCAGAGTCATTTAGATTAGGTTGTTCACGATTACATTTATGACGGAGCTGCTGACCTGATAAATAATATCGGATAAAGGATGTCCAAAACTAGTCAACGAGGACCTGGCTGTGGTGCCAAGATCTGCGGCCAAGGAACTTAGTAATGCCATAAATCACCTGAGGTAGAGAAGAATCTTGTCGCCCCATGAAGAGGAGATTTGGAGTGATAGGGTCGAGGTCTGAAATGTTTGAAGAGGCGTAACCAAGTGGCTTCGAATTTAACACTCCTTCAACTTCTGTCAAAACTGTCCGTAGGACTTCCTCTGATACTGTTTGACTGCCAAGTACCACCCGCAAATCTGTTTTAACCAAACAGACCTCCTTTCCCATGACCCCCCAAAATGAGGAGCTTGTGGTGGATTAAACTTGAATTTAATCTGCTGATTTTCCAACTTGACTTGTAACTCTGTAAGATTCTCGAAAGTTTCCTTTAACTCCTTTGCAGCTCCACGGAAATTACTTCCTTGATCACAAAGAATCTCATACGGCCTACCTCTCCTGGATATGAAGTGGCGTAGGGCCGTTAGAAAGCTGTCCACATCTAAACTGCTCAACAAATCAAGATCCAGACATCGAGTGGTCTGACACTTAAACAGAATGCTCCATCTCTTCTCTGTTCTACGGCCAATATTGACATGGAAGGGACCAAAATAGTCCATTCCAGTGGACCAAAAGGGAGGTTTGAACAACCGGAGCTTGGAGAGTGGAAGATCTGACATTTGAGGGATAGATGGCTTAGCTCTCCACTTCCTACATTGCAGACAAGACCACTGATGTTTTTTTACAACTTGTCTCCCTCTAATTATCCAGTAATTGCGCCGAAGTTCTGAGAAAATTCTCTCTGGACCAGGATGGAAAAATGTCTCGTCACAGTCCTTGACAATTAAATGGGATAATGGATGTTTGGGGTCGAGGACAATTGGATGAACCATTCCAGGTTCCATATCCTCTACACGTCTGAGCTTACCGCCCACTACAATAAGTCCTGTTTCTTCATTGAACTCGGGAGAAAGTGTAAGGAGACAACTTTGAGGTTCAATAGGCTTTCCTTCCTTTAAACACTGGTACTCAGAGGGAAAACTTTGTTGCTGGGCTTGTCTCAAAAGGAGGTTTTGGACTGAAGAGGCGTCACAGAGGTCCTGCCAATGTTATCGCAATAACTCATTTGTTGTCACTGTAATTCTGACCATGATTTGAAACAGGAAGGATCTGGGAGTACAATATCATCCAATTGTGTTAACCCACAAAAGAGTGTTTTGCGGAGCTCAGGATCAGGAGAAGCAGGTCTAGATACTAGATTTTTGGGCCATTCATGTGGAATAAATTTCAGAAACATTGGACCATGTCGCCATCTATGATCAGGTTTGGCTAGCTCAACAAGAGTTTTGCCTTTCATAATGTCATCTGCTGGATTCTGTGCAGAAGGTATATACCTCCAAGAAAAGGGATCAGTGAGTTCCAGGATTTCAGTGACTCTATTAGCTACAAAAACTTTGTAACGGTAGGAGAGGGAATGCAGCCAAGACAAGACAGTTGTTGAATCGGACAATAGGACAATATTTGTCAAAGGATGAGTCAATTCATTCTGCAGGAGTTTACAAAGATGTGCACCTGTTAGAGCAGCGCAAAGTTTAAGACGAGGGATGGATATTTGCCTTTTGGGGGCAACTTGAGATCTTGCCATGATGAAGGAAGAATGTACCACACCCTTGTCAGTTTCCATTCGCAAATAGGCTACTGACCCATATGCGCTCTCGGAGGCGTCGCAAAAAATATGCAACTCTCTGGATGTGATTTGGTTGGAAGGTAAAGTAAAATAACAACAAGGAAGCTGTATCAACGACAGGTCAGGAAGCTCGGTTTCCCAAGCCTTCCAGGCCTGTTGAATAGGATTTGGCCTGGAAGCCTGTTGAATAGGATTTGGCCGGGACTTCATCCAGCATTGTTGTATGATTACTTTAGCTCAAGTTGTAAAGGGGGTTATGTAACCCAAGGGGTCATACTGACTAGCGAGGACTTTATATATATTACGCAGGGTTGTTGTTTTATACTCCACAGTTCGGGATCGATACCCTAATGAATCAGAGGGACAGTGCCAACTCAGACCCAGAGCTCCTTCTTTAGGATCCAGACGGTCTTGATTGATCCACAGTTCAGCACTCTCAGACCTGGCTTCAGGGGGAAGATGTCTGACAACATCAGGCTGGTTACTTGCCCACTGTCTGATTTCAAATTCTCCACTCATCAGTAATTAGCATTCGGTCTAGGAAGTTCTTAGCCGTTTGCACATTTCGGAAACTCTCTAAACAGTTGTCCACATAGAATGACTGAAGTACAGAACTTATACAGTATATATCTTCATATCCTTCTTGGTGATCGTGGACATGCCTTTGTAGAGCATATGTTGCACAACATGGACTACATACTGTGCCAAAGGGCAAAACTTGCCATTCGTAGATGTCAGGTGGATTTGACCTTTTCATATTGAGCCACAGGAAGCGTAGAAGAGAAGGGTCTTCTGGTAGTAGCCTAACTTGATGGAACATAGATTTTATATCCCCACTAATTACCACTGGGCACTGACGAAACCGGAGTAAGACACTAAGTAAGGAAGGGCCCAATTGTGGACAAAGAAGAAGTTGAATGTTAAGTGACACACCGTTATATTGATAGGAGCACCGTTATATTGAATTGAAGACTATTCTTTTTTTCCCATTATGCTCCACAATATGATGAGGAATATACCATGATTCATTAGATGAGTCATGAGGAAGTTCCACTTTGGAAACATAATTGGACTCCTCCAACTTAGCAATTTCTTGGTCATACACAGCAGCTTTAGGATTTCTTTGGAGGCGTTGCTTGATACATCTGAGAAAAGACATAACTGCATTTGAAGAGGCTCGTAACCTTATGGCGGAAGCAGCACGCATAACGGAGTGGCATATCTTTGCACACCGTCCACATCAACTCTTTTAGACAAGTCCATAGCTTCTTGGTCCTGCTTGGACCTAGTAATGACTTTCTCATTTCTGATAGGAAGAATGCCTACTTTCCATAATTTCTCCACATCATGGCGAAGTTCTTTTAGTGGATTAGTTATATTCCAACTGTCTACTTTCACTTTAGAGAGAACCAACTATGTTTATGTATTTTTTTTTAAATGTTTGTGTATTTTACAGTTGAAGCCCAACAAGACGCGAAAAATAATTAGCTCAGTACTCATGCGCTGCAAGCTTCTAGAATGTGCACGCTTCGTGTGTACGCGCTCAGAACAGCATGTGAATGAAATGTTGTGCAACATTATGTTATGCATTTATTTACAAATGCAAATTATACACATTCATGACTGCGAATAACTGCAGTGTCATGTGAGTGTAACTATCGCTGCGTTAACATGTGAAGAGAATATATTTCGTGTTGTACAGTATGTTGGGATGGAGGCGCCAGAACTGCATAGAATACACTGTAGCACGATAGTGCGATATTTCTTTAAAAGTAGTAGCTACATATGTTGAAACGAAATGCTAAGTGGACCGGGACCTCGTCGTTTTCACATATCACAAAGAAATCGAACCACAAACGGACCCACAAACGAACCACTCGCTTTTTGGTCCCTTTAGGGGGGTCTGAGATCACTTTGTTTGTTCACATAAACACGCTGAACCGCTCCGAGAGCGTTTGGAGGGTTCAAACGAAGTAGGTGTGAAAACACCCTATAATCAGTGCCGTCGCAGGTGGGGTGCGAGGCCCTGTGCGAACTTGAAATGCGAGGCCTTCCCCCCAATAAATGTGAACTGAAGAAATGTGAATTGAATTGAACTTTATTTGAAAGGTGTCCATGTTACAGTGTAATTATACATTTAATGACTGAGTAATAACAATTTACATGTACTTACTATAGGGTTAGGTTTTGGTTTAGAGTTAGTTGCATGTAATTATGCATAATTTATAGTTACTACTACAGTAATTACATGTAATGTGTAATAAGGACACTGTCAAATAAAGTGTTACCCTATTTTCTATAAAAATGTGTAATATATCAAGCAATTCCACAGATAGACATTCCTCAGTTTTCACAGCAGAGAAAACAATCAGCAGGACATTTTGTTGAATGCTTGTCATATATTTTGTGGTATATCTCCAAAATCTCACTCTTCATTACTGTCAATCCTTATGTCAGACGCAGCGTGGTATCAGTCCTGTGCGAAAGGACAAATTGCCTGTTGCTAGAAACATATCATAGTGTCTGGTTAGGGCACGGTGTCAGTTGTCAGACAACAGACAAAATCCAAATGTCTGTGTTCACTTATTACTGAATGTCAACCACTCGTTAAGCAACCTGTCTCTCACAAGACATCAAAAATAATATCCATATATTGCACTGTACATATTCCTGGCTACTCAGAAAAAAACTTTAACTTTTTGTATTTAAAAAGCAAGCTTTTCCTTAAAAAGCACTTTCTTTCTTTCACAGCAAGTCCCTGGCCATATATTTCATCTAAATTAAACAAGCCTTTGGAAATGGTTCTGTACTTTCCCCTAAGGACTGAGGAGGACAGCATCAGCGCTTATTCTTTTCGTGTTTCTGACATCTTTATAATATATATTGTTAGGAGATTTTTAAAGGAATATTTCTTGTACAGAAACTATTTGGTTGGTGTTTTATAATCATAACAGGTCATTATAGTGAAGATAACTGAATAATACATCATTAAACTACTGCAATCGTTGTCTATTGTTACATAGCTTAGATACAATTTATGCTGTGATTGATTTATCATACAGTGTGACAAGCAAAATAATGTCTAAGCATATGATTTAATGTCACGCTGTGTTTCACGCTGTTAGGTCAATCCGCGGGCAAACTGAACTCAGCATTATTTTAACAGTCACTCATTCTGCATGGGAAAATATTTAACCACATTGCACCATATCCAATGCTTTAATAAACAGACTACAGATTTTAGGTTTGCTAAAATGTATTCCATACATCTTAACCCCGTAAAGCCTAACATACAAAATAATAATTTGTTTGTTTAATGCAGGGGTGTCAAACTCAGTTCCTGGAGGGCCACAGCCCTGCAGAGTTTAGCTTCAACCCTAATTAAACACACCTGATCAGTTAATCAAGTCCTTCAGGCTTATTTGAAAACGGCAGGTGTGTGTGTGTTGCAGCAGGGTTGGAACAAAACTGTGTAGGGCTGTGGCCCTCCAGGAACTGAGTTTGACACCTGTGGTTTAATGGAACAAGTTTAACCTTTAGACAAAATATATATATATTTTTTAAGTTTGCTTGTGTGTTTTTTTGTATCATATTTGACACTTTTATGTCCCTTTATAGTACGATAAAGTGAGAATATGAAGAATATGGAATATGGAAAATATGGAACTCATAAATACCTAAAAAAAAAATACCTCAATTTTAAAAGTCCCACACTGAGCAAAGAATTTGCAATTTTGTGCAGTTGTTATGGCCAAAAAGTAAGCTGACATATTGATGCTGGTAATATAAATCAATGCACTTACATAAAATGCATATAATTATCAGTTGTCATTTTATATCGCCCAATGATATGTCTTAGTTTTATGATCAAAGCTCTGTAGTTTTTTGGGGCAAAACATAAAATGCAATACGATGACTGAGAGATGTACAAATACAATTTCTTCAAAAAACTGATGTATTATATTTGATACTCACATTTTAACAATTATTAAAAAAAACATTTTTTATGAATAATCAGGTAAACTTAATTTGCTTCTGTCCAGTAAGTTTTGTTTCCGTTTTTTTCTTCTGTCCAGTAAGTGTTCATTTTGAAATACTACTAATAATGTAGAAGTTATCTTTATGTTTACTTATACCAATAACCAGAAGATGGAAATTTTTAGAACTATACTTAAAGGACTTTTACTTACTAAACAAGTCTGAACTATCAACCTGATTAAAGAAGGAATGCAGTGGATTGTGTAGAACAGGTTTATCAGTTAGTTTTGATCACATTGATAATTTAGAGGCTTTAGAATTTTGCGTATCAAATATCTAAGCCATGAAAGAATTAAGGCTTTTTATATTTTTCTAAAAACTAATTACTCAAGTGCCTTGGATTGTTTTTTCCTATGAATGATACAGTTGCGTTTATAGGGTTAAGCTCCTTATTTTAAAGATTTTTTTTAAAGTGGGCCAAGACGAAAACACATTTCAGTTACACAATATGAGCATTCAGAATTCAAATTACAAAAAAAAAAAAAAAAACCATGTCCATGCTAGAAATGATTAAACATGGACAAAAAAAAAAAAAGTCAGTTTGTCTTTATCACACTGGACCTTAAAAAAGCACATCTTGTCAACCACCCAAATAAGAATATAAAGTCAAACTTTCAGTGACAGACAGTACAGCACATGCTAGCTGTTCAATTATTGGATTATGGGAATGGTAGTCTGGGAGCACAGTGCTTTAAAATCAAGGATATATAGTGAGTGAATCACCTTCACCCAAGCCTCCATCTACAAGCTGTTTTCTCCAATCAATCTAAACTCAACCCACCCACCTCGAATTCATCTATTTCTCCCCTCTGCATCCTCGCTGAGTTCGTCACCCCCTGCAGACTGCACTGTCCAATCACACACAGTCACTTCTAATTAGAGCTCTCTGTTCTGATCAACATTCGTCGCCCAGGGAGACCCCATAGCAACCAAACACGTACTCTGAGACAATTAGGAAGTAGTGGCCTGACAAGATAAAGCAGAGAAAAACACACATGCTTAAGCTTGCATCAAACCAGAGCATACAACTGAACAAACAAATCATGTATTAATTCACATGGCAACAGTAATTTGGTAAACAAATGCACAAATGTGCTCGTCCGATCACACAGCTGTTTCCAACCTTCCAGTATGACAGAAAGACCCTTATTAAACAGACCACCTGCTGCTGGTCTTCCTCTTCTATTTTCATGACTCCAAGCAGGAAATATGGTCTTAATCTCATCACATCTCTTTCTGGATGTATAAACTGGTTAAGCTTTCTCCCAAAATAGATGCCTTGCCTAAAGCCAAAGCACATGATCATTCCTGCAGTTGATCTTCAGCTTTGAGTTCAAAGCACCCTTCCAAATATTCCATGTACCATGACACTAAACCCAGAACAGGGAGACATCAGACTAGAGGAGTGACAGCCAGAGACTCGCACAGGACTAGTTGTCCCTGAGGAGGCAACTAGTACAGACATTTGTGATTTTAATCCCATCCAAAATCAAACATGTCTGTGTTTTTCTCTTTAGTTAAAATACTTGGGTAAAAATAACAGATCAAATTATCTACTGCATTTTGGCTAACTTGGAGGTCTTCTGAGAAATCACATTTTTTCAAATCTTGAAATAAGAATATTTATGATTGCAATATTTTCACAACAATTCTCCTAATTTATTTTGACCTTCACTGAATAACATTGTAACTATGTAACTACTCTTTTTACACATACTTTTTAAATGTGACTTAATTTCATATAAGGATGCATTAAACTGATTAAAAGTGACAGTAAAGACATATAATTATACAAGATATTTCTATTTCAAATATTTCCATTTCAAATAAATGCTGTCAAAAACTTGTATTCATCAAAGAATCCCAGATTCCACAAAAATATTAAGCAGCTCAATTGTTTTCAACATTGATAATAATAAGAAATGTTTCTTGAGCAGCAAATAATCATATTGATTTCTGAAGGATCATGTGACATTGAAGATGTCACGGTGTCTGGTTTGTGTTTCCCTGGGTATCCACCAGAGGTCCTCTTCCACCACGGTGTCCATCACTCAGACTACATTTCCCATCATCCTGTTTGTCACTCATTGATTATTGCACACAGCTGTTTCCCGTCACCTTGTTAGTATCTGTGTGTATATATACCCTGTTTGTTGCTGTGATTGTTGTTGAGTCCTTGTTTTGTGTCAACCGCACCTTGGAGAGCTGTTCCTGTTTTGTTTCTTGTTTTTGGACTGCTTGTTATGGATTTTGAACATTGCCTGGATTCTTACGATTTTGGATTGCCCCAATAAAACCACTGCATTTGGATCATAACCTTTTTGTGTGCGTGTCGTGACAGAAGGACTCGACCATGAATGGATCCAGCAGTACGGGGCCTCCAAAAACATTATTTTATTATTTTATTAGGACTGAGTAGACCATGGCAGCCGACCATCAGGTTAGTGAGGTGGAAAGCCCAATTTCATCACCTCATCACCAGAAGAGGAGGAGGCCGGCGTCCACCACTCCTAAACACCCAGAGGCCGTCCCCAAGCAGCTCGCGGCCGTCTCGGAGATTGTCCCCGAACAGCCCGCTGTCGTCCCGGAGGCCGTCCCCGAACAGCCCGCTGTCATCCCGGAGGACCTGACTTCGAGGGTCTTAAGCCCGGTGGTCCCGGAGCTTGTTCCAAGGCCTGCAGTCGAGACCCCGAAGCATCCAGTGAGGTCTGCAGCGGCGCCACTCAAGCGTCTCGTCCTGACGGTGCCTCTTCACCGCCCTGGCCGCCCGAGGGGCTGTCTCCGCCCTGGCCGCCCGAGGGGCTGTCTGCACCCTGGCCGCCCGATGAACTGTCTGCTCCACCCTGGTCACCTGTTAAGTCATCCGTTCTTGTTCCCCTCCATGGACCTGGCCCCCCATCCCTCCCCCTGATCCTCCACCATTCCACCTCCCTCCTGGACTCTTGTTTTTTTGTTTTGGTGGGTTCTGAGGAGAATCTGGTAGCTGCTCCTTAGAGTGGGGGTAATGTCACGGTGTCTGGTTTGTTTCCCTGGGTATCCACCAGAGGTCCTCTTCCACCATGGTGTCCTTCACTCAGACTACATTTCCCATCATCCTGTTTGTCACTCATTGATTATTGCACACAGCTGTTTCCCGTCACCTTGTTAGTATCTGTGTATATATACCCTGTTTGTTTCTGTGATTGTTGTCGAGTCCTTGTTTTGTGTCAACCGCACCTTGGAGATCTGTTCCTGTTTTTGTTTCTTGTTTTTGGACTGCTTGTTATGGATTTTGAACCTTGCCTGGATACTTACGATTTTGGATTGCCCCAATAAAACCACTGCATTTGGATCCTAACCTTTTTGTGTGCGCGTCGTGACAGAAGACTGGAGTAATGGGGCTGAAAATTAAAT
Source organism: Gila orcuttii (assembly GCA_026230005.1). Taxonomy (NCBI): domain Eukaryota; kingdom Metazoa; phylum Chordata; class Actinopteri; order Cypriniformes; family Leuciscidae; genus Gila; species Gila orcuttii. The sequence goes on along the minus strand of JAPDVR010000021.1, from coordinate 22,889,371 downwards.
TTAATATGTATTAAAATAGAAAAAAGTTATTATAAATTGTAATATATATTTTTTAAAGTTATACTGTTTTTATTGTATTTGATCAAATAAATGCAGTCTTTGCGAGCATAAGAGACTTTCAAAAACATAAATGTATACCCCAAACTTTTGAATGGTAATGTACAGGTGACAGACATAATCAGTTAATAATTGGAACTCATGTCTTTTAAAGCAGGGGTTTTCAAATTGGGCTCCAGGGAGCCCAGGGGACAGAGGGAGTTCTTGAGGGTCTAAGACAAAAAGCATGCGAGATATTAATAAAAATAATAAAGTTTCATTCTACTTTCTGAAAAGTGGTCACATTTTATTCCTTTTATTTATCATGATTATTTTATTCAATTATCAGCATTCGTTTTTTAAATGGAAGAAAGTATTAATGGGTTTTTATGCATTAAGTAAGCGGGTCCTTCGCAAGGGGATCCACACATTTGTCGTTCCTTGGCTTCAAAAAGTTAAACCATTCCTGCTTTACAAAACTAATCAAGTTGTAATAGCGTTAAAGCATCATTTTACAAAAATTATTGTCCAAATGGTGATTTAGACAGGAATTTGATGTATCTTGAACTGAAGTAAGATCACAGTCAAAGAGCCAGAACTGATTGATCTCCAAAAGCAGTGCTACATCTCTAGTGTGACAGGTGAGTTAAATGACTGATATTTACAGAGAGATTCAGAGATGGTGTGGCAGGAGATGGGAGCAGTGTTTTAATAAGTGAGCTTGAAGTCTTCAGTCGTCCCAACAAGAGTCTGCTGATAACACAGGCATCATCGCCCATCATGCCATTTAAAGGCCACTTATTTCTGTCTTTCACAAAAGCACAATCAATATTCAAAATCACTAGAGGCTCTCAGAATATGGAACTGATAACAGCAGGATGTATTCTCCACAAGTCTAAAAGGAGAAGGAGAAAAAATGTCAATAATTCACTGAAGGATGAAATTTAGGATGCCTGCACAGCTTTAAAGGGATAGAGAGCATCCAAACAAGGAAGAGAATGTGTTTGTACCAATAAATGACACAGTCTGTTATTCTGCTCTATTTGTGCACCTTCTTGCCCCTCGATCAACACAGTGCTCTTGAAAGAAAGAGGTGGAAACTGCTTACACATGCTGGAAAACACTGTTCCCATCAAGCACTATAGACGGTGACTCACTGAAAACCAAACAGACCTTTTTTATATTCAGAGAAAAGAAATGATGGGACCTTTTCAATAACCTTTTTCTGCTTTGGACAGAGGCGCTGTATTATCCCAAACCATTTCAAAGAAAGGAATGATAAAGGGATGATATTTCAAACAGGAACTTCCTCTAGCATTGATCTGCGGCACACAAAAAAGAGGAGAAATGGGGCTGAGAAGGCAGGTCTGCTGCTGTAAACATCACCTTTAAAGGACACCAGCAGGTCTGAACTTTCTCAAATTTGCTCTTCAACTTATACTTTATATACTCGCATGACATATTTAATTGAATGTGAACAAAAATGAGGCTGAGCGAGGTTCAGTTTATTCGTACAGTTTTAAGGTCATATGTCATGTCTAATTTTAATACCATGTTATCTCCCCCCTGAAAATGTATGGAAAGATGTATTACTAAATGTTTTCTAGGCTGTATGAATGAGATACATAATTGTAGAGCACATTTAGACATGAGTAGATTGGATTTATATGTAAATCGTCCATAAAATGATTCTTGCCTATTTACTGTATCAATTAAATAATTCATGTAAGCATGGGTTTTACAATTGATTCATACGAACATTAATTCTGCCTTTTCGGGAATGAGGCCCATTGAACAGACTGTAAATCTATTCCTCGCAGCCCTGTTATTGTCCATGTCTCCAACCATTTACAGGAAAAGTTCATCCAAAAACATGTATTCCAAACCCATTTTTTGATGCATTTGATTTTCTTTCTTCCATAGGCCACAGAAGGACATTCCATACAATGAAAGTAAATGGTGAACAGATTTACTATTAAAAGAAGAAAGAAAAATGTACTATAAAAGTTGTCCAACTTGGACAAATTGTACGCTTCGTTCTAAGTCTTATGAAGTTTTGTACATGAGTTTTAAGTCAAATCTCACATGTGCAATTTAAATATGTGCATATGAAAATTTGAATGTAACGAGATACACAGATCCTAATGATGAATATGACGTCAATCCTGGTATGATTCCTTGACACGCCATATTTGAATATATGAATGTCAATGAGATAGCTACGATAGAAGGTTAGATTATCAGTAAATGAATTAAATTTGAGTCTTTACCCACACACAAAGCTATTGTCACAGGATGTTTGCAGGCAGAAAGACGAAGACAGATGAATAATGTTCCAAGGAAGTTTAATAGCAAATATACTTCGCACCAGGCGAACAGGTATAAACAAACACCACTAAATGTGAACGTGACCAGACAAAGAGTGAAGACAGGGTATAAAGAGAACTAAACAAATGAATTAATAGAACACGGCTGGAACAAATGAACTAATAATGATGTGACCATGGTAACTAAAGAGGGGCAGGAAATCAAACAAAGGAAGGCATGAACTGAAGAAATACAAACTAAAAGTCCTTGAACTGAATGAAACTGAACATAATGGTGACAGCTATCGCGTCACTTGGTATATAAAACACCTCAAGTCAAAAGTTGCATTGACTGGTTTTATGATTTTTAGAACCTGACAGACCCTAGTCACCTTTCACATGTATTATAATATAAAGAGTAGCATATAGACATTCTGCTGAACATCTCCTTTTGTGTCCCAGAGAGGAAAAAAGTCATACAGGTTTGTAACGACATGAGGGCGAGTAATTTATGACAGAATTTTCCATTTTGTGTGGACTATCCCTTTAATTATAGCATATTTTCTGACTTCTTTCACAACAGGTTTTTTCCTTTTCTCCTTATTTGGTCTCAGCATCTGGTACATTTCTCTGTTTCAACCATGACTGTCTAAGTCACTCTCTATTCTATCTATTCTCAACACTCTATCATTAGTGCTCTTTCAGAGACTGTCTTTAGTATTCATAGCACAAACAAAAAACATGCAGCAAAACAAAAGTTCATAATGACAGATTCTCCTCCTCTCTTTTCTCTAATGATCTTTTCCTCTTCAGGCCAATGATTAAAATGAGCCGTTGAAGTGGCAGTGTGCTATTTCACATTGACCTTTACTCGCCACGGCCACAAACACACACACACACACACAAACAAACACACACACACACACACACACACACACTGGCCACAATGCAAAAGAATAATCAACTGATAACAAGCTACCATTAGACATAAGAGGCTGTTCAAGTCAAAATTGCATTGTGTGTGATGAGCTGTTGTTCTGAAGAGGACAAAAATAAATAAATACGAGGATGATATAAATATGAGAAATTCTCTATCACTGCAGTAAAAGGGAGAGATGAATAAATGCCTCTCAGGTGACCTTACTATTAAAGGGTAACTAAATCCCTGGTCAGAGCCTGACTCCACCCACTGGCAATATTTGAAAAATGCTGGAAAAGTGAGCAGAGCCCAGCGGAGGGGGGCGTACACCTGAGACGCATCTCTTTGTATGGAACCTGCCTACGTCACCTGCAACCACTACGTCACGAACCACCGCAACCACCAATAGGAAAATTCAACTGCAGTAGCCACCGTTCAACCGGAAGAGGGCAGCACTCAGACGTTTTTACACCATATATTGTAGAATTAAAACACTTTAAACCCAAATGTCAAAAAATTTACTGGAATCAATGAACAGCATTTATGAAGCTCCATTCTACAGATCATTAACTAAAAAAAAGTTGTTTTAGTGTTTAGTTACCCTTTAAAAATAATATAAATAACCTCCAACTCCGCTCTACAGTACATGTCTATGAAAAATAGCAGGCATCCCACCCTGCAAAAGCCCATTTCTGGGAGATAGCACCCCATCCCCCCATCCTCAATATTATAAAATTATATAATTACTGTATAGACCCAGACCTTCCAGGAGAGGTGGGATGTCTGCAATAGAACAGAAACTACTTCATTCCCATTCAGGAAATGAGATAGAAATAATGCAGAGTGTTTTGGACCAATCAGTAATGGGATTGAATAATTAAATGCAATTAAGTGAAACTCCCAAATAGAAAGAGGTAAAACTGGAAAGCACAAAATTTGTTCTATTTACATTCTTAAATCATAATCCCTGTTGTACTGTGAATAATTCATCAGTTTTCTTGTCATTGTAATATTTGTAATAGCTTCTAAAAATGGGATTAAAAATGACAAATTTCTAGGGATGTACTGATATTAAAATTCTAAATTAAATAAGTTAAATCAACAATGGTTTAATAACACTGTTAAAAGCAAATCTTAAAATGAATAACATTTTTTATACTGTATATTATAATTTTGAGATGCTTAATTCACTTGTAGTGAATTGTTCATTAAATGTATTTAAAATGGACGATTTTAGATATTTTTTATTTATGTACAATCCTGGGCAAAGAAAATGGGCCAAGCCAAAAATGACAAAATATTGAGTGGTCTTTTAATGCTCCATTTTAATTACAAAATACTGGTCAGGAAGTTAGCAAGAACTGCACAAATACTGTAGATAAAGTAACCCAGCACAGAATAGCCTTCCCCGACTTGCAGACAGTTATTTTACAGGAGTCAGTGCTGTTCCACTCAATGTAAATGGCTTCAAACAATTCATGAGTAGTAGAAAAATGTCTCTCAGTGCATTTGAGTTTAATGTGAGACCAAATATTTATTATAGGGTTCAAATCTGGATTCTGACCAGGCCAAAACACGGTTCTGATGGATCTCAAGCCACTTCTTGGTTGTCTTTGTAATTTGGGCAGGAGTATTGTCTTGTTGAAAAATAACACCTGATCATTCCTCTAACAACTTTTCATTTGTGCAAAAAATTAAATGAAAATGAAATTAAAAATTAAACTCCAAACCATTAAATGACTTTTCACAGTGAAGTAGTTCACCAATACAGCAGCGAAAAGGCTCCTCACACAATAACACAGTCTCTTCTGTGTTACATGCTTCACTGTGGTAGAGATGTAATTATTATTATATTTCTCACCAGATTTTCAAAGACACCGAGCATTATCATGCAACTCGTGTTTCATTGTGATTCATCACTCCAGTCCACACAAAACTTCCCATATTCTGAAAAAACTTTATTCTGTATTTGATGTTTTTCTGTGACAGTAATGGCTTTTTAAGTAGTGCTTTTGCTAAAATGTTGCTAATTTTCTGACCAATTATGTCTGTTTAAGACAATTAAAAGCTTAGTGTTTAGCCATTTTGGGCTTGGCACATTGATTTTTTGCCCAGAAGTGTATTCAAAACAGTGTATTTTATTAAAGCTCATGATAACTTTAAATAACAATAATTTGTAAAAAAAAATAAAAAAAAAAATAAAAATAATAATTGATCAGTTATTGGCCACAACTTATATCTCTAATTACATAAACTTATTAAACCACTGAAAACAGACAAGTTATGTCTTCTGTAGGGGTATTTACAGTTAAGACCCAAGGATCAGATATGATGAATGAAGATCAGGAGTCAAGAGATGCAATCAATTGAAGAATTTTTTTTTACTGAAGAATAGTTTGCAGTTTCATTAGCAGAAGTCAGCTTCACACTCAGCAAGGAGTTTGTAGGCCGCTCAGCTTACACTTCTCAAAACAACAGCAATTTTACTCCAACACAGGTCAACACATCAGGTTGAATAATTCTGATTGGTTAAGGCACAGATAAAATTTCCACTGAGGCTAGCAATCTAAGTTTCTGGGCTCCAGGGTGTCTTGTCAGATGGTCATTTCACCTCCCCTGCATACCAGTTGTTCACCTCGTGAATGTCTGGTCCTGTACAAAAGGACACGCGCACACAGACACACACAGACACACACACACGCGCGCGCGCACGCACACACACACACACACCTCTATGTCTAGCTCTGATCAGGAAATTTTCCAACGACATACTGATAAGATAGGCTACTTTCTCTCAGTAAGAGGTTCAGTCAATATTAGTCATTATTCTCTAGTGATTGAAGATGAAGTAACGTAGGTGTCAGGCCTGAGTGACCCCAGTGACCTAGGCTGTCAGGGTCAGCTACAGTAGAAGCATAAATGTTTTAACATGTGTTTGGGTACTTCTCTCAAAGAGAGAGCACGTTTCAGTGAGCAGACATGTAATTCTATAACTACTTTAATCTCATAAGCTTGAAGAAGTCATTCAAATTGTTTAATATTTGGAAGGATAAATATTTATTCATAACTTGATTAATACACCACTCAAAAGATATATTCTGAAGTGGCAGTTGATTCTGGAATCCAACCATTCACTTCAAATGAGCAGTGAACATTTACCCTGAAGTCTTGAACAAGTGGACACAAGTCCGTTTGCTGAGAGAGAGACCATGTGTGGAAGTGCAAATATTTACTGATGATTAGTTCTCATTAGAGAGTGTTGTTTACGTGCAGAGCTGACACACTTAACATGATTCCCTCTCATATACAGCAGCACCAGACCATGACAGACCTCTCACATCATACTGATAGTACTAAACACAAGCTGTGCAGTGAATACCGAGGCGATGAGTCTGAGATCCTCAGTTAGATATAAACACACAGTCAAACGCATACAGTACACACACTATGGTTTGCAGCATTCGTCAAGCACTAAGCAGAGGCATTAACCCGAGGTGACAGACTGATGATAAACAACAGCAGCTAGAGGCTGAGTGCGTGAAAACAAACCCAGAAACGTGTGCACACACATGCACCCCAGAGAACACACCTGAGTGATTATACAAACACAAATCGGAAACATTTACAAAGTAGTACAAGAACAGTGTGCGCAAGACCGAGACAGAGAGAGAAGCTCATTGCTGTCTACAGTCTACATAGGCAGCATACTAAATGACATGGAACGACACTAACTCTTGTGCCACAAAAATAGTACTACATTTGCAACTGATTTCAACAGTTTGATATTAGCATGTTAGTAAGCTAAAGATATGACACTCTCATAAGCGTAAAAACAAATTGCACAAAGAAAATGTTGTGTAGAATAATCCATTTAGTTACTGTGGACTATTTTTAGTAGGGCTGCACAATATTTTGAAATTATCGAAATATTGCAAATGTATATATCGCGATATGCATATCGTAATGGCTTGCAATAACTGGGGTCATGAACAAAAGACAAAGAGAAAATCACTCACTGCTCTTGACTGAATAACTTTTGTAGAAAGTTATGAATCAGTATATATTTAATTCATACAGTGAAAACTAAGCAGTGTTTTATTTTTACATTTGATTATTTAGTTTCTGTTGTTAAATAAACCTAATGCAGGATAACCTGGAACTCTAAACCCCGTGGTTGTTAAAATAACACTTCTTATGCTACAGTAAAACACTGCTGTTCACTTTCAGAGGGATGTAGGGATGTTTTCTTGTCATAAAAAGAATGTGAAACATGTATGTAGGTTATTTAATTTTAAATATATTTTAAAGATAATTTAAGTTTATTTTACACACTTCAAGCATTATCGAATATCGCATTATGAGTTATTGCATATCGCACTTTTCTTCAATCTCGTGCAGCCCCAATTTTCAGCAATACTTTTCACTATTCTGTGCATTATTACTTATTATTAAGTCTTTTTTTAAATTTTAGACATTGTCTCACCATCTTGGATTTATTTTTTTCATTTTTTTTCACCATATTTCCAGGAAAATAAGTGCATTGTTGAGAGAAACAATACACAGATGTATATCTATTCATTATAAACAAATTTAAAGCAAAACTAAAACTACTGACAAGTGGAAAAAGGCACTATATACAAATAAACATGGGCTCACATTTGTCTCATATGGCAAAAATCCAGATGTGCATGTTTTGCGTGCTTGACGTTAATAGCATTATATGCTTTATATTATATGTCAATGAATCAGTTGATCATAAGTTCACAAAAAGTGTCTGAATTATTCACAAATCAGACTGATCCGATTCTCAAGCTCTTTCAATGAACTGATCGCAACAATGAACAGCTTACTATCAGTGAATAACAACTTAAATTTATTCTATTTGTCACACAACTCTATCATATGACTGCAACATACTGGGCACATTCCAATCGGAAGTGAGCATCCAGAGCCCTTGAAGTGGGGAGTCTGGAGGGAGCAGGGCACTTATGTGTCATAAAAGAAGCCGTTTGGAACGCACTTGGCGAAGGGAGCAATGAAAGACCACGTCATTTGCTCATTATAGCTTCCCATGGAATGTTATCACGAAAAAGCTAGGCAGCGACTACAGGAATATATTATTATTGGAGTTAATATGATACAAATAAATATACATTTATAATGAAGCTTTTAAAATATGCTTTATATGTGTGTGTTCCCTATCTCCTGACTAAAGAGAGAGAGAAAGAAGTGATCTCTGTTTTCTCTTGGTTTTTGCTGGCAACCGTGAGCTGGAAGAAAATGCTTGTACTGATAGAATTCGTGACATGTCTGATTAATCACAGTTAGAGGTGCTGCTAGTCCTCACCAACACACATGCCGCATCACAAACATCCATCAAAAACAGCCCCAAAATTGTTCACATATAGCCTTTCCTCTTCTCTAGAAATAAACAGTGAGACAAACAGGACGTTACAGGAAAGGCAAGCCATTAGCGTTATAAAAGGGCACAAAACACAAGCGGAATACATAACACAATCAGCCGGGAACATCTCTACTACTGGCGTACACGCTCAACACAGGAAGTCTGGATTCACTCTTGTGGAGTAGAACAATGTAATCTCAAAATGACAGTTTGGTTTTCCATTAAAACGTACAAAAATGAAGCTCTGTTCAATCCTTATGAAATTTTCACTGCAATACATCCAGTTTGAAAGTATAGGCATGAGTTTTGCATGTGATCAAGAGTTTAATTTGACTGTTACAGAGGTCTGAGACGACTCACTAATAGAAACGTTCAACGGATGTCTCCGAGATCAAGAATATGAGTCTGAAATCAGGGACATGAATTATACACTATAAATTTAATATTAATTCAATATATGTTCAGTCAGTCAGAAGGATAGACGGATAGATGGATTTGTCTGTCTATAGATACATAGACAGAGATAGATAGATAGATAGATAGATAGATAGATAGATAGATAGATAGATAGATAGATAGATAGATAGATAGATAGATAGAGATTCCCTCACAGAAACGTCCTGCAAACTCTACCTCACACACACACACACACACAGACACGTTCTGCTGAAACTGACTTTAAACTGAATAACTTCCCCACAGGGCTGAGTGGATGAGAGTCTCTTCAAGGAAGTGTGTTAATCGTCAGTTTGATTACATCATTAAGAGATGTTTTCCAGTGGTATACAGGAGAGGGTGTTGAGCTAGTCAAGCAGAAACAGACAGATGGCTTCAGGTCTCATGGTACAAGCAGCAATGTTATTACCTCAAATACACTCAAAGTGAAAAATATGAGGAGAATTCATCATTTCCTAATGATTGAAGGGGATTGTAATGCATTTCTAAAAATTTTATAATACAAGAAATACATTTCAGACCAGTAAACTCGATACATGGTGTTGATTAAAGTAACTGCTTGATTGCTACTGGAACAGCTGAGCTTTTACTGAGAGCTAAAGAGGGAATTCAAGCCATTTTATCTGAAAGTGATATCTGTTCCACTCTAGCACCTGCACAAACATCTGCCACGAGCATTTTTTCTCTAAGAACCTATTTTATGTATGAATATTCTTATTTTAATAATAAAATAAAATAAAAATTTGTTTACTCCAAGGAGTAGAAATTACTTAAAATCCCAGATTAGAAAAGTAGCCTACTAAAATTAAGTAAAAGTATTAATTTCTTTAGGAGTAAAACTTTTTTAAAGCTATACTATTGCTGCATCTCAATTCGCCTACTTATACTACGCCATAAAAGTATGTACTCTTTTTGTGAAGAAAAAGTACATACTTTTGAGTGTGTAGCAGAAGAGTAGACAAGCTTTGGGACATACTATCACGTCATACAATTGTGTCTTTTTAATGGTTGCTCTCTGTCGCATCCTGTCACAGTAAACTGGCCTGTCAATCATATTGTCACAGTTAACATCCTCCACATTTCATTTCCTACCGTATCGGAGACAAATGCAGTAGCACGTTGATCTGCAGTCGCGGGTCTTTCATTCAGAGACTCCCCTCATATTAATGCATAATGATGAGATCTGAATCTTTCATTCAAAAACTCCCCACATATTAATGCATAATGATGCTGGCCAAACGGATCTTTATAAAAGTCCACATTGTTATTGAAGATGAAATATAATACTGATAACATTACATCATTTTTTTTTTACCAGGTTAAACTTTGATTAGTCACTCAAACCTTTATCTAAGCCTCTCACCGTCGGTCGCGCATATCCGCCATATTTTGTAGTTTTTTTAACACTTTTTACTTGTGTTTGTAGTTCCTCCTCCAAAGAGCAATGGGTTGTGGGCAACATTAGCCATTATAGTGAGCACGCATCCACAATGTTTAGGATGGATAGTATGGACATTGAGACGCAGGGTAACTTTTGGCCCTCTAGCGGTTGAAGCATAAAACTAAAAGTTACATGCGTAGGAACATTGTTACGCTAATCATGTGGATTGTGCTTCGGCTTTAATATTCCGTGAGGATGAATCTTGGGGCACACCACTGTGCCCATAGTTACAGATAATCATCTTATCAGTGCGAAAACATCACTAATGACAGCAAGACTCAGTCAACAACAAAAGGCAGATATCTGAAAAATATTCTTATAGTCTTATGAGTAAGAACCTTCATTATTGTTTTAAATTTACCATAGTAATATAAGGTAAGGCAAAAACACAGTTTGGAAGATGGTTTTATGATATACTCAATCATTATTAAAATTGTGTTTATTTCAAACAACTCACGAGGCCCGACGTGAGCTGGCCATTTCTCTGCCCCTGGGAATGCAATTTATAGATTATCATGACTGAATATGCAAATCAATGACTAAAAGATAGTTAACTTCACATCAGCAATATAAATTCATCAACTAACCATTCAGAAATGTCCTGTTGCACTCTACATGTTGTCACTTCTTCTTGAGTCTCTATCATTGTCTGACTCCGGTTTGAACATAAAAGGCTAAAAGTTTTAGAAATTTTCAGTGTTTTTTTGAGGGTGAGCAAAAACGCACCGTTTTTGTGTCTGTCCCTTTAAATGCAAACGAGCTGCTACTCCCGTCACAAGGGGCAGAGCTTCAAGAGCTCATGTGTAACACCGCCTTCACACCTCTATGCTTCACACTGGCAGTTGAAATCAGCTTTCGTATTTCGTATTTCGTTTTACGGAGCTGATTTCAAATGCCAGTGTGAAGGCGGCGTAAAATGCTAAAAGTTTTTGAAATTTTCAGTGTGTGTCTGTGTAGTGCTGGGCGGTATACCTGTTCATACCGAAAACCGGTGTATATTTTCATTATAATATTAATTTTTAATATACCACCATACCGATGTATTTAATTACACAACGTTCGGAACGAACGTTACGCTGCGCGTCACTGTTTCAGACGGACCCTTTACAATGTTGCACTTCTAAGCAGCGACTGCGAGGTCCTGTCCCAAATGGCGCACTTCATGCGGACTTTCGGTCTCGTGGACTTAAATTGCGCGTGCTCGCCGAGTCTACGAGTCCTTAGGCCGTCCCCTTTAGCATTTTAACGCTCTGAAGTGTGCTCAGCAGCGCCCCCATTGTACCCTTGAAGCGGTCTTCCGCGAAGCCCGCATAGATGCAGGCTCCACGCACTTTAACTACCCAGGAATCCTTGCGAAATGCCAATCAGAAAACGGATGGGAGGAGATTTCGCTCACGGACTGTTAACATGGCTTTATGATATAGGCGTACATTTTACCAGTTGTTACTTACAGTTTATACAAACATTATCGACCAGTGGTTGATATCTCAAACATAATAATAGCGTGTTAAATAATACGATCGCATTATGATTCATTACATAAATAGAACCGAATGTCATGGCTTTACTGAGTCATATAAACATAGTATGAATATTGAAACCTATACATTTTTCTTAAACTCATTTACATTTTAATTTTGTGTTAAAATTGAACATTATGTATTATTATGTACAACTGTATTGATCATTTACATAACCATGATATCTATTCTAATGCCCAGAAGGCATAATTATAGAACTGTAAAAGCAGGCTGTGTAGTTCACATGGACATAAGATTTGGGAAAATAAAATAAATCCTGTTCTCGATGCTAAAGACTGTAATTTTTTTTAATGATATTTGTGATATTTTTCTAATAAAGGGACTGATGAGATGACCTTTAAGTTTATTCAGCTTCGACGTCTGAGCTGAGACCACCTTCCTGTTTCCGGCGTGACGATCGAGTCTGTCCCAAAAATACCTCTCAATGCGCCCTAGCGGACTCGCGCTAAGGGCCCTATAGGTCTGCACTACATGACGTCACCGAAGTGTGGACTCTGAGGAAGTCCACAAGTCCGGAGTGTGGCATTTGGGACAGGGCCCGAGGCGAGGGTAAACAGCAGTGCTCTGGTGGTGTTACGTTACAGGGAAGATGGATGCTGCAGAACTATGGCGTTATTTTCCAGTCAAATGTCGAGAGCGCATTATTGTAGCGCGAAAGTACATTAATATAATGCGCGAGCGCGAATCTCTCTGCTCGCGCGCAGAATAGAATGTGCCGCGCTCTCAGATACACGCTGCTCTTGTTAGAATAGGTCTATTTTCTCTGGGCTCGCTCAGAGAATCCTGCACTTAAAACGTGTTCAGTGCAATTGCGAATCTCTCCTCTTCCCCAGCTAACAATTTTAGGTTATAAGAACGTTTTCATAACGTTCCCATTAAGTTATAAAAACGTTATTTCTGAATGTTCTAGGAACTTTCAAAACGTCCAGTTTTTTAGACGTTGTATTAACGTTATTTCTTGGTTATAAGAACTTTATTCAAAACGTTATAAGAACGTTCAATTCTCCCGTTATATAAACGTTGTATTAACGTTCTTGCTTGGTTATAAGAACATCATTCAAACGTCATTAGAACGTTCAATTCTCCCGTTATATAAACATTGTATTAACGTTATTTCCTGGTTATAAGAACGTTATTAGAACGTTAAGAAATAACAATTTTAGGTTATACTGGGCGCTATTCTACAATATTCACTAATGACAGTAAAATAGACCATCCTAAGTCAATTTACTGCAGTAATTCCTCTCTCAACCAGTAGAAAATGCTTTGAACACCTGATTATGTATGGAAAAAAAAAACCCCGTCATAAACCGGAAAACCGGCCTAATTTTGAAAAAAAAAAAACGTGATATAATTTTTTGGTCAAACCGCCCAGCACTATGTCTGTGTGAGGTAATCGGAGCTGCTAAAAAATCGGAGCTCCTCAAAAAGTGACAATTTTAACATGCTATATAAAAATATATGTGGGGTATTTTGAGCTAAAACTTCACATACGCGCTCTGGGGACATCAGAAACGCATTTTACATCTTGTGAAAAGGGCATTATACACCCCTTTAAGTTTTGGATAAATGACTGCCATTCTCCGTGATCCTGTAACACTGATCGGCAGCGAGCCCTCTCCATTCGTATCCTTATATTCCTCACGACATCTGATAGTGAATATCCACTCTCTAACATTTTGTGGTGTCAATCCTTGGTATGGTTGGGTAGCCTTCCCTTCTGTGGATTTTGGATTCAATACTTGGCTCTGGACATTTAGAAATGGTGTGAACAACTTGGAGTTTTACGCCGACCTCGCTAAATACACAGTTCACGGAAGATACTTCGGACTTATCTGCTCGTCTTTAAATAATATTCCGGTTATCTGTACCAACACCCGTGCTTCTGGTAAAACACAGCAGGAAAATCGTGCAATCAACTTTGGAAATCTAAGAACACTGCGTTTTGATCCCGACCTTGGAACCTGCAGACGTAGCCTATATATCTTCAGGTTTGCGAACACTGCAAGTTTACCGACCTCCAAAATTTCACTCTGATTTATTTTTCAAAAGAGATTAGTGAGCTACTTACTCTTGTCTGTGCTAGTTATTCATCTGTTATTTTGCTCGGTGATTTTAATATACATGAAAACACTGCACAATGCAATGAATTGATGTCTGTGGTGGACTGTTTCAACCTAACTCAACATGTAACTTTTGCTACTCACTCAACTCAACATGTAACTTTTGCTACTCACTCCAGGGGTCATATATTGGATCTCATATGTAGCCTGCATCAGGCTTATAAAATATTCTTGTTAGTTGCTCTGATTTTGCTTTCTCGGATCACAAACTCATAAACTTCAGTTTTAGTTTTCCAATATCTATATCACCAGTAAAGAAAATGCTCACCTATCGTAAAATCAATTCTGTGAATACATCTTCTTTCTCTGTTTCAATAAGGGCTTCTACCCTGTCAGAATGTTTATTAACTGTCAGAGATCTGCTGTATTTATAATAATGCTTTTTCCCAAATACTTGAGAAGCATGCTCCTGCTTACTGGTTAGAAGCCTAGAAAGACTGTACAGGAAAACTGGACTCATTGTGCACTCTCTGGCTTTTAAAGAAGAACATTTGCTCAACTACCGTACAGCCCTTAACGCTGCAAGATCCTCTTATTTCTCCTCTACCATTAAGAATTCCATGTGCAGGCCCAAATCACTCTTTGTTATGGTTAACAATGTCACTAATCCACCACAACATGTTATATCTGGCTCTGGGGTGCTTGTGAATAGCTTTTCTCAATATTATCAGACAAATTGAAGTCAATCACTGAATCCATTACCAAAGACACCCCTCATACAAGTGACTCAAATGTTAATTTGATGCTAGCTGATTCAGCTCATTCAACAAACTCTCTCTGCTTTCACTCTGACTACCTCTGCTGCCATAACTGATCTAATTGTGAAGTCTAATTCCACATCCTGCCAGCTTGATCCTACCTACTGTTTTGCTTAAGATGTGTATCCCAGACGTTGCACCCTTTATAACACATATGATAAAATGTAGTTTAGCATTAGCCATTGTTCCAGCAGAATTAATAATGGCTGCGGTGACCCCCATTCTTAAAAAAATGGACCATGACCATGTAAACATGGACAATTACAGGCCAATATCTAATTTACCATTCTTAAGCAAAATTCTTGAAAAGGTTGTGGCTTCGCAATTGTGATCATTTTTAGATGTTTTTTTAGATCTCATAGCACTGAAACTGCTCTTCTTCGGGTGCTTAATGACATTCTTCTGTCCATGGATTCAGGGTTAATAAACATCTTGATGGTTCTTGATCTAAGACACAGTCTGCCATGAAATACTGATCTCTTGCCTTTCTGATATCGGCATCACTAGTTCAGCTCTCTCCTGTCCTGGCTCATTTCCTACATCAGCAACAGAAAGTATTATATCACTGTACAAGGGTATAGATCTGCCACTGCTCCGCTTACACAAGGTGTTCCTCAAGGTTCAGTTCTTGGCCCACTCCACTTGGTGACATCATACGCACGCATGGACTTCAATTTCATTGCTATACTGATGACATTCAAATTTATCTTACCACCAGCTCTGATAGGCCGTCCATCAAGCATTGAATGTCCGTGAATTACCTAAAACTAAATAATAACAAAACTGAAATATTGATGATTGGCCCTGCTGCCTCAGTCAAAAGGATGGACCTGTCCTTTGATATTGATGGGGTTCATGTTAAGCCTTCGTCATCTATTCATAACCTTGCTATCTTATTTGACTCAACTCTGTCTTTTGGCTCTCATATTTCTTCTGTTGTTAAAAACTCTTTTTTCCATCTTCGTAATATTGCACGTCTTCTATCTTCTCTCACTCTAGCTGATGCTGAAACCTTAATTCATGCATTAATCACATCACGTCTGGATTATTGCAATGCTCTATTTCTTGGCCCAAAAAACTTAGTTTCTTGTCCATCCCTCGTTTTCGGTTGTCCACTGTAGGTGTAAGGTCATTTAGTGTTAATGCTCCTAAATTATGGAACTCACTACCCCTTACACTTTGTAATAACTCATCTGTGGCTACCTTCAAGACTAAGCTAAAAACATATCTATTAAACATGTATTTTGGATAATGTGGCTATATGTGTCCTTACGTGTTTGCAATGTGTGTGTGGGTTTGTAAATGTAATGTACAATGTAAAGCGACCTTGAGTTACGGAAAGGCGCTATATAAATAAAACTTCTTCTTCTATAAAAAGTTATAGTGTAGCTTTAAGAAGAAAAAAGTACGGTAACATTTTACAGTGTCGTTGTTACACGTTACATGTAGTTACTGTAGTAATAACTATAAGTTATCCACAATTAAATGAAACAAACAAAATCCTAACCCTATAGTAAGTGCATGTAGTTAATTATTATTTACTTAAATGTGTAATTACACTGTAACACGAGCACCTTAAAATAAAGTGTAACCACATGTCCTTATAGCACCTTTAAAATAAATGACAAAACAAGGCATACAAAATATTGGTAGCATATTGGTTACTGGCTGATTTTAAATCATCTGTTTAGCTGTTCAACATGTTTGTTTTATGTTTAATTGTTTTATGCTAATTCTGTCTTTTTTATCTAACGCTCACTTAAATTTAATCTTTAAAAACCATAATTTAATGACATGGTTAAATGTAATCTTTAAAAAAACTCAAAATTAATACCCATTATTCATAGTATAAATTATAATGTTGTAATGCCTAATTCACTTAAAGTCCCCCTGTGGTGAAAATCAATTTTTTATGTTTTTTATATGTCTATGTGGTGTTTTTAATATGCTTTAAGACAAACCATGTGCAAATTCATAAGTCAGCACCATTGCTGAGTATTTTCTCTTTAACACCACAGTGATCTAAAGACAGTCTCAAAAACGTGGTTTGAAATCGTTGGTGTTTCTTTTGTGACAAACTACCTTGTAACTAATCACGTCAACTTGCGGGCGGGCTTTAGCATATCATTAACTATGACCGCTCTGTAGCAGTGGATTCTCAAGAGAAGCCAGGTATATTTTTCTGTTGATTTGAAAAATCGGGTACTTTTAGCAATAAAGTTGGTGAATTATGTGTATGACGTTCTGAGTTGTTCAAATAAGCGTTTCTAAGGATGCTGATTGTTAAAAGGCAGCCGTCTGACTCTGAGGTGGCAAACGGAACATGGTTATTATTAGCTGTTTGATAACGTAGTCAAGCAAAAGGCTAATCATAATAATTACCGTTATGTGTCCAACGTTGTAAAGAGCGACACCAATGTGCAGAGTTTACGTAAGCTGACAGAGTGGATCTCGGAGCTGGTGTGAGTGAATAGAGGCGGAGATAATTAGCATATTAATGGTTCCATGTATACTAAATTAAGTAATTGTGTAGTTACATTCAAGCTATTTTAAGGCATGAACAAACTTTTTTTCACAGGAAAAAAAAAAGTTTAAATATGTAATTTTGGTGATCAAAGATGAGTTTTAAGAGATAAAAATGATTGACTACATGGAAACTTTAAAATTGAAAATAACTTTTTTTTAGTCAAAATAGTATCGAACTTTAATATCAGCCATCCATCTCATGACATAAAAATAATTATCAGGCTATCGCAATCAGCCAGATTTTTTGTATATCATTGCATCTCTAACAAAACCTAATATCTAGAGCTCAGTCTGACCACATGCTTGCCTTCTGCAGCACTGTAATGAGTGAGCAGGTTGCAGGACATGCTGGGCCACTGCTGTTGCAGTATGGACACATCAAACCACATCCACTAATTAAAACCCTTGGCTTATAGACAACTGGCCAATCAGAGCGCTAAATTTACGCCACTTGGATGGATGGTACCTTAGTGCAGCATTATACTGAAGTCTGGCACTGAGCATGAGGATAAGAAGAGCAACAGTTAAAGCTGACTCATGTACTCTGGCAGAATGCATCAGCATTGTGAAAATGTAAGCCCAAACAATCCCCCTTGATTAATCTGGCACTGCATTAAAGCAAAGGACAGAAAATACGCCATTAAATAGACTCTCATTGGAATTTAAGAGAAGGAGCAATGGGAGAAAGAAACTGGAAAACAGTAGGGAATCAATCCAATGCTTTTGGGTAAGTGATAAATAACTCAAATAAAGTTAAAATAATTAAACTTAAAGTCCACACAAGCAGCGGCTCGCCCTGCATGGGTGACTAGCAGCATATATTACAATAAAAGTGCAATGCTGCGCTGTGACCAAACCTTTAAATCACACTGAAAAAGAGGCAGGGGAAAGTAGTCTTGCTTGGGCAGCTGTCTCAGTCAGGTTGGTGCCGAACAGCGCTTAAAGAGCCTGTCTGGTTACGTTTGGCCTGAACCCAACACAATTATACCTGCTTAGGACAAAAAAAATCAATCAGCAAAAATTTGGCACATGCTTTGAACTTGCCGTAAAGGACGCCAGGCTAAATCTCAAGTGACTCACAGCCTGAGAGCCACAGAACCAGAATCACAACACTGGAATCAACATGTCTTGTCACACTACTGCACGTTGTAGGGCAATTTCACAATAATCAGCTATTAAAGAGACAGCTAATTTGTCATCTGTCATCTTTTAATCACCCTCATGTCACATGTCATTATTCTCAGACAATTTTGTAGTATTTCGGTCAAGAACAAATCAGTGGTTTTTAACGAATCATGTAATTTACTTCCAGGCAATGACTCATATTTTATTCCCTGACATAACTTCCTTATTAAGTGCATTATTGTACTAAGGAAGCAATTAATTTTTGTCACTGGTCACTGCCTACTGTTGCAATGATCAGAACAATGTATAGAGAAAAACAGTGTAATGTAAAAATAAATAAATAATACAAATTAGATTAACCTAAACAACAAATTTGATTTAAAAACATAATTAAAAAATAAATAAAATTTGATATAAAAATATAAATTAATAATACTATGGTGATAAATGTAATAATGTAACACAACAGACACAAAATATTTTTGGAATACTATTTTAAGCCTTTATCATTTGAATTTTTCAAAGTATAAACCTTTTCATTCTTAAGGTGTGGTTTTTTACAGGCGAAACCCAGGCATTTCAATAGAAATCCATGCAATCGGCAATTTCATGCGAGGGAGATTTTCGCAACATGTTCAAGTTGGTCACGCAAATTTGCCGTGTTGAGCTTCTTGGTTTGAAAGTGACTTCTGTGTGAGCGGTGCTTCATGTAACACTACATTCTTGACAATGGACCTTTTTTTGGCTGTAACATTTCGCTAATCTAACCGCACCTTTAGGATGGGGAGCCATTGATTAACACCATTGGTTCTCATTTGTTGTGTGATGCATCATTCAGCAAAATACTCATTTGTGATACATGTATCAGGTTTTGAACAACCTCTTTTTAGGAGGGTGGATAATAGTATTTTTTTAACACAGATTAGAGCGATACATCATTTCATTTCTCCCTATGGCGCCCTTAGCCCACCCCCATGTCCCCCTGGTGACTATTTAGTGTTTGTGAAGCCCT